>PVLC010047849.1:0-11004 GCA_004027655.1 Graphiurus murinus
GAGGGCCAACATGTGGCCACTAGTTTGCAACTTCTGCTTTTCCACTGATGAAACCATCTTTTCCTGTTGTGCTCCTAGCACCTACCATGCTCCTGGCAGAATGAGAGTGGTCAATTCATGTTCACGTCCAGTATACTGACCACATGAAGTACATCCCATCAGAACGGCAACGGATCTGGGATCTTCACATGCAGAGCGGCTTGAGCAACTAGAGCCTAGGAAAGACTTTTGATTTTTTTTTTTTGGGGGGGGGACTGGGGATTGAACTCAGGGGCATTCTACCTCCAATCTATACTCCCAGCCCTATTTTATTCTTTATTTTGAAACCGAGTCTAAGTCTCGGAGTGCCTCACTAGGTAGCTGAGGCTGGCCTCAAACACGGATCCTCTGGTCTCAGCCTCCCGAATGCTGGGATTACAAGTGTGCGCCACCACGCCCGGCTCACTTATTTTGATTTTTAGGTCCTAGGGATCGAACCCAGGGCTTCATCCATGCTAGGCAAGCACTGTATCAGTGAGCTACAGCCCCAGCTCTTTAAGTATTTTGAGACAGCCTTTTGCTAATTTGCCCAGCGTGGCCTTGAACTTGTGATCTTCTTGCTTCAGTCTCCTGTGTTCTTAGAATTACATGTGTGCAGCCCAGCATGGTGGTGCACACTTGTAATCCTAGTACTTGGGAGGCTGAGACAGGAGGATTGTAGGTTCGTGGCCAGCCTCAGCTATTTAGTGAGGCACTCAGCAACTTAGTAAGACCCTGTTTCAAAATAAAGAATAAAAACAAGGCTAGGGGTCTAGCTCGGAGGTAGAATACCCCTTGGTTAAATTCCCAGTGCTGCAAAAGAAAAAAAAAAAAAAAAAGAAATGTTTCACCTCACCCAGTTAAGGAGCACCTAGGGCATCTGGTTTGTCCAACACCTAAGAAAGAGGGCTGTTTTTAGGTAAAATATCCACTTGACAATTCACCTAGGTCCCTACTCCTCCTCCTGTCCCTGCCCCTCCCACATTTCTTTACTTGTCCAGCCCCTAAAGGCACTAATTCAGGCTCTGCCTAAATTTGAATTCCAAATATCCCACCTACAACCTAAGAATCTTACTTAACTCAGGACTTTCCCACAGATTAAAATGATATGGAATGCCGGGCGTGGTGGCACACGCTTGTAATCCCAACATTCGGGAGGCTGAGACTGGAGGATCTGAGTTCGCGGCCAGCCTCAGCTACCTAGTAGGCAATCCGCAACTTAGTGAGACCCGGTTTAAGAATAAAAAAAATAGGGCTGGGGGTGTAGCTTGAAGGTAGAACGCCTTTGAGTTCAATCCCCAATACTGCCAAAAAAAAAAAAAAAAAAAAAAAATGATATGGAATATGTACTGAAAGCACTTAGCACAAGGCTTGGAAGAGGGAAAGTGCACCATTATTACGGAGGGTTAGATTTTTTTTTCTATAAAACACCAAGGAATACAATTATAGTCAATGCATAGGAAGTACAGGGAGTCTCATTTTGACTTAATAAGGTATTTCTGTAAGATCAATGTTCAAACAGATTAGCCACCAGGTATGGTGGCGCACGCTTGTAACCCCAGTACTTGGGAGGCTGAGACAGGAGGACCGCAGGTTCATGGCCAGCCTCTACTACTTAGTGAGGCCCTCTGCAACTTTGTGAGACCCTGTTTCAAAATAAAGAATACAAAACAGGGCTGGGGATGTAGTTCAGAGGCAGAATGCCCCTGGGTTCAATCCCCAGTGCCGCAAAAACAACAAAAACAGATTAGCCAAGGTCAGAAGACATTAGAGAATTCCTATTCTAGGCACAAAATCTTAGGACTCAAGGAAATTACAGTTATAATGCAAACAAAAAGAATGTGACTGGTCTCCAGCAGCTAAAACAAAACCAAAAACTGGCTGATCTCTTTGGATATAGAAAACTATACAAAGTAGAATGGGAAAAAATTATAGCTCAATGTGGTGGCACACACCTGTAATCCCTGTACTTGGGAGGCTGAGACAGGAAGATTGCAGGCTCCAGGCCAGCCTCAGCAATTTGGTGAAACTATTTCAAAATAAAATATAAAAAAGATGGAGCCGGGCGTGGTGGCACACGCTTGTAATCCCAGCATTTGGGAGGCTGAGCCTGGAGGATCCCGGTTTGTGGTCAGCCTCAGCTGCTTAGTGAGGCACTCCGCAACTTAGTGAGACTGTTTCAAAATAAAGAATAAAAAATAGAGTTGGGGCTGTAGCTCGGAGGTAGAATGCCTCCAGGTTCCATCCCCAGTACACAAGGGGAAAAAAAAAAAAAGAGGTTCAATCCCCACCAATACCATCAAAAACAAAGCACAGAGCCATACAATAGTACCCCCCCCCCGCTTTTGGGGGGGGGGGTACTGGGGATAGAACCCATAGGCATTCTACGTCTGAGCTACACCCCCAGTCCTATTTTTTATTCTTTATTTTGAAACAGGGTCTCACTAAGTTGCGGAGGGCCTAAGTAGCTGAGGCTGGCCAGATCCTCCGGTCTCAGCCTCGCAAGTAGTTAGGATTACAAGCGTGCGCCACCACACCTGGCTGGCCCTTTAGCTATGTTTATATGCTAGAACATTTCTAGAAAAGTTATATAAGGAACTTGTTTGGGTGGGGGGGATTCAACCCAGGGGCATTCTACCTGAGCTATGCCCCAGCCCTTTTAATTTTTTTGTTTTGAAACAGGTCTCACTAGGTTGCTGAGTCTTAAGTTGCTGTGGCTGGTCTCAAACCTGAGATCCTCCTGTCTCAGCCTCCCAAGTGCTAAGATTATAGGCATGTGTCACCATGACCAGATTATACAAGGACTGTATTGGATTTGGGGAGCAACTGTCCCCCCCCCCACCAAATGTTCACTTTTCACTTTATATCCTTTTTTTTTTTTTTTTTTTGCGGTACTGGGGATTGAACTCAGGGGCATTCTACCTCCGAGCTACACCCCTAGCCCTATTTTTTACTTTATTTTGAAACCAGGTCTCACTAAGTTGCGGAGTGCCTCACTAGGTAGCTGAGGCTGGCCGCGAACCCGGATCCTCTGGTCTCAGCCTCCCGAATGCTGGGATTACAAGCGTGCGCCACCACGCCCGGCACTTTATATCCTTTTGTTCCATTCTGGTTTTTTTTTTGTCTTTACCAGAAGCATTACTGTTTATAAAAAGGACTAATAATCTGGTTTGGCTAAAACTACCTGGCTGCTTTGCAAGCACTGCCCAATATAAAGCTTCGTATGTTCTATCTCCCCTCTCATCTTCATTGCCGAGGCCGACACACGTTCGAGTACTCTACAACTTTAGAGTACCGAGGTCCCCAGGCCCCCTCCCTTAGCCAGGTGCACCCAAACCTGGAGGCTGCTTCGGCCACTCTGTCCCTCATTTCCTGTGTCCTCTCTTCCTCTCCACTTGGTCATTCCACCGGTGATGTCAGCCAGCTCCAGGACTCGGAAGGCACTGTCCACACGGACTCTCCCACATCTCCACCTCAGCCTAGACCGCTTCCTGAACGCCAGACACAGTGCGCTGCACCCGCCTCCTCCACAGCTCCCTCGGATGCCGAGGAAACACCTACGACTCAACACATCCCCAAGTGACCCCGTTTCCCATCAACACTTGCCCTAGTCACAGCTGTCCAAATCTAAGCTGATGGCAAGTCCAGTGTTCTGGCTGCCCAAGTCTGTAACCCCGGAGTAAATGAACGACTGGAAAGCAGAGTCTGACTCATAATGCCAGTTACCTAAATATGAAGGCAGCCCTGGGTATCAGGATCAAAGATTTCACAAAATCATTAAAATGTTTTCTGAAATGTCTAAAGTTAACTCATGCTAAGTATGGGTTTTGGATTTTGACACTTTAATTTCTTCTGAATGTAAGTCACTTTTTGCAAACTGAATCAAATCCTCCAAGAATCCAGGCCAAGTCTTAAGATCTTTAGCAGAATGACATTATAGTACCAGATGCTGGCAACGGGGGAAAGAACTCTAAATAGTAACCACTTATCTATATTTTTTCATTAGGGAAGAGCCACAGAAGTCCAGTCCTTAAAGGCATGATATACGTAACAATTTGATCT
This sequence comes from Graphiurus murinus, assembly GCA_004027655.1. NCBI lineage: Eukaryota > Metazoa > Chordata > Mammalia > Rodentia > Gliridae > Graphiurus > Graphiurus murinus. Next base: position 4,081 of record PVLC010047849.1, read on the forward strand.
AAAAGGATAGAATTACCCAAATTATATGCAGGTCAACATACTGGGAAACTATCCCAACTGGCCAAGGATTGGTTATCAAAGCAAATGATGCATTTTGAAAACGTACTTTATGGCTGAAAAACTCCTTGTTACTGTCATAAGAAAGGAAGTAAAAAATACACAGATGGACCCACACTAATATTGATTTTACCAAGGCCTTCCATCAGCAAATGAAGGTAGAGATAAGTGTAGGGGATAAGATACTTAAGATACTTTAAAAAAATAAATTATTGGGTAATAAAAAATTAAACATACTGTAATCTTCCACTTGCCACAAGAACAAATTGACAATGAAGATTATTTAAAACAAATGCTCACTTTAAACAGGGTGGTAGTGGTAACACTTTCCACTACAGAATTACCTCCTGCTTTCCAATACAATTAACATTGCTACTCTTCCATGATACATATTCATGTGGAAAAACTTGTCGAGTTTTTACCAGGGCCAGGAGATGAAAAACAGAGCGGCTGTCCTAATTAGCTAACTGTAAGCTCAGGAACATTTTGGGATGGACCCATAAAATCTGGCCATTGTTTTGTTAAACATCACAAACTGCAGAACTCCTCAGGTCTTAGCCACAGTTTCTGCTCAATATCTCAAAGCTGGGTGTAGCCCCGACTCTTCTCTGTCGACTCTTCTCTGTGGGTCTGAGGTAAGTGCTAGTCATCAAAGTCTGGAATGTCATCGTAGGAGTATCCTCGGTAGCCTTTGGACGCATAGTAAGCAATGCGCAGATGGTAAAATCCCGGCAGGAACACCAGAATGCCAATGATGAGGACAGGAACAGCCCGGTCTGCCCCCTGGTGGCAGAAAAAGGAAACCATTATAAACTATAATCTTTAAAATAAAGCCACAGCCCAATGTATAGGCCACCATTTTATAATTTTGTGAACATTTTCTTTGGGTAGTACACTACCATGGAAAAAGGTTTACATCTCTTCTCAATTATAAATTGAAGAGCCAGGCATAGTAGTGTAAACTTGTAATCTGAGTACTTGGGAGGCTGAGATAGGAGGATCACAGAGAGGACAGACTCAGCAATTTAGAGAATGTTTCAAAATAAAAAATAAAATAGGGCTGGAAGTATAGCTCAGAGGTAGAATACCTCTGGGTTCAATCCTCAGTAACACAAACACACACACAAAGTAAATAAATAAATAAATAGAAGAAAAATGAGGGATAGTGACACACACCTGTAATTCCAGCTAGTTGGGAGGCCAACCTCTTCTCAAAAAGTAAAATATAAACTGGGCATGGTGGTATACACCTGTAATCTCAGAACTTGGGAGGCTGACACAGGAAAGAGGATCCCAGGCTCAAGGAGAGCCTTAGCAACTCAGCAAGACCCGTAGCAACTTAGCAAGACCCTATTTCAAAATAAAAAATAAGCTAGGCGTGGTGGCACATGCTTGTAATCCCAGTACCTGGGAGGCTGAGATCTGAGGATCTGGGTTCGTGGCCAGCCTCGGCTACTTAGTGAGGCCCTCTGCAACTTAGTGAGACCCTGTTTCAAAACAAAGAATAAAAAATAGGAGCCGGGCGTGTGGCGCACGCTTGTAATCCCAGCATTTGGGAGGCTGAGACTGGAGGATCTGGGTTTGCAGCCAGCCTCAATGACTTCGTGAGGCCCTCCGCAACTCAGTAAGACCGTTTCTTTTTTTTTTTTTTTGCGGTACCGGGGATTGAACTCAGGGGCGTTCTACCTCCGAGCTATACCCCCAGCCCTATTTTTTATTCTTTATTTTGAAACTGAGTCTCACTAAGTTGCGGAGTGCCTCACTAGGTAGCTGAGGCTGGCCGCGAACCCGAATCCTCTGGTCTCAGCCTCCCGAATGCTGGGATTACAAGTGTGCGCCACCACGCCCACCTGAGACCCTGTTTCAAAAATAAAGAATAAAAAAACTAGGGCTAGGGGTGTAGCTTGGAGGTAGAATGCCCCTGAGTTCAATCCCCAGTACCGCAAAAAAAAAAAAAAAAAAAAAGAGTAAAAAATAGGGCTGGGTGTGTAGCTCAGAGGTAGAATACCCCTAGGTTCTATCTCTAGTATTGCAAAAAATAAATAAATAATAAAGGGCTGGGGTATAGCTTGGAGGTAGAATGCCCCTGGGTTCAATCACCAGTACAAAAAATAATTATAAGATAAACTGAAAGAAAACCGCAAAGTACTAAAAATCATAAAGAAGAAAAATTTTCCATTCTTTTGTGTGCGCACACGCGCGCACACACACACACACACACACACACACACACACGTGTATATGCGGTACTGGGGATTGAACCCAGGGACATTCTACCTCTGAGCTACACCCGTAGCCCTATTTTATTTTAAAATAGAGTTGCAGAGGCCCTTGCTAAACTGCTAAGGTTGACCTGAACCTGTGATCCTCCTGTCTCGGTCATCTCCCAAGTACTGGGATCACAGGTGTGTCCCACCATGCCCAGTACTGAGAGGATCCGGGTTCTCGGCCAGCCTCAGCTACTTAGTGAGGCCCTATGCAACTTAGTGAAACCCTGTTTCAAAATAAAGAATAACAGAGCTGGGCATGGTGGCGCACCCTTGTAATCCCAGCATTTGGGAGGCTGAGACTGGAGGATCTGGATTCACGGCCAGCTGAGGCTGCTTAGTGAGGCTCGCTGCAACTTAGTGAAACCCTGTTTCAAAATAAAGGATAAAAAACAGGGCTGAGGGTGCAGCTCGGAGGTAGAATATCCCTAGGTTCCATCCCCAGTACTGCAAAAAATAAATAAATAAAAAGAGTAATAAATAGGGCTGGGGTGTAACATAGAGGTAGAATGCTCCTGGGTTCAATCCCCCCCCCCCAAAAAAAAATCACCAAAAAAAAAAAAAAAAAAAAAAAAAAAAAAAAAAAAAAAAAAAAAAAAAAAAAAAAAAAAAAAAAAAAAAAAGGGCTAGGGGTGTAATTCCAAGGTACTTCATATATATGTGAAGAGCTTTTAATAATACTGGCAAATACTTGTTACAAAGAGAAAAACAGGACACAGAATGTGGTGTATTCACAATTAATTTTAGAAAATGAGCAGAAGAGCCGAGTGTGGTGGTACACGCTTGTAATCCCAGCATTTGGGAGGCTGAGACAGGAGGTTCACAGGTTCTCCGCGCTACTTAGGCCCTCCACAACTTAGTGAGACCCTGTTTGAAAATAAAGAATTAAAAATAGGGCTAGGAGCTGGGAGTGGTGGCGCATGCTTGTAATCCCAGCATTCGGGAGGCTGAGACTGGAGGACCTGGGTTCGCGGCCAGCCTCAGCTACCTAGTGAGGCACTCTGCAACTTAGTGAGACCCTGTTTGAAAATAAAGAATTAAAAATAGGGCTAGGAGCTGGGAGTGGTGGCGCATGCTTGTAATCCCAGCATTCGGGAGGCTGAGACCGGAGGATCTGGGTTCGTGGCCAGCCTCAGCTACCTAGTGAGGCACTCCGCAACTTAGTGAGACTCGGTTTCAAAATAAAGAATAAAAAATAGGGCTGGGGGTGTAGCTCGGAGGTAGAATGTCCCTGAGTTCAATTCCCAGTACCACAAAAACAAAAAAACAAACAAAAAAATAGGGATAGGGGTGTAGCTCAGAGGTAGAATGCCCCTGGGTTCAATCCCCAGTACCAAAAAAAAAAAGAAAAGGAGCAGAAGGAAATAAACCAAATATCTGCACATAAGAATGGACAATTTTTTATTTTTTGCGGTACTGAGGATGGAACCCAGGGGCATTCTACTTCTGAGTTACACCTCCAGCCCTATTTTGTATTCTTTATTTTGAAACAGGGTCTCACTAAGTTGTGGAGAGCCTCACTAACTAGGCCGAAAACCTCGATCCTCCGGTCTCAGCCTCCCAAGTACTGGGATTATAAGCATGGGCCGCCACACCAGGCTTCTTCATACGCTTCAACTGTAATAGCGTGTACTATTCCACTGAGACGGCTGAGCCACGATTTTACTTATGTGCTCCCACACAGCTGTTGAACACTTTGGTTCTTTTCACTTTTTATAATTATACACAATACCATGGTAAGACCGTTTTTCTTGGCGTGTTAAAAGAATGATGTGAATGATGGTCAGAATCAGTTGAGGACAACGTAGACTGTGCAGATGAGGAAAGCCCAAGTAGAAAGATCACATTAGGTTTCTAAGGCATCACTGTTGAAGCTCAACAGGACTCCGACCAAACCCAATAAAAGAAGGAACTGATTTATGGCTCCTTGGTCCCAGACCAGCATACCCGTGCCGCTGCAAGCTACGACAGCTCCCACTCCAGCTGCACCACTTGACGAATCAGGACTCCTGGATGCCAGGCTCATCTATGCTGTTCCAAACCAGGAGAGCACGCAATCTGCCCAATATCTCAGAGGCCAAATTTGCCAACCTACCACCTCCCACCTCACAGGACCTATGGTAGAAATGTATTGCTAAAATAATGAATGGTACTGGGGATTGAACTCAGGGGCATTCTACCTCCAAGCTCCACCCCCAGCCCTATTTTTTATTCTTACTTTGGAAACAGGGTCTCATTAAGTTGAGGAGAGCCTAACTAGGTAGCTGAGGCTGGCCTTGAACCTGGATCCTCCGGTCTCAGCCTCCCAAGTACTGGGATTACAAGCATGCACCACCACACCCAGCTGAAAAATATATTTTGTTATAAAACAACAACAACAATATAAAGCCAATCTCTTTCTTCTTTTTGCTAGAATCTGCAGCTCACGGTACAGTCCCACACGCCGTCAGCTTACCCCTTTGCTGATGTAGCCCGACAGCAGGAGGGAGCCTATGATAATGAGAAAGGCGCCAATCAGAAACAGCACGGTGGCCAGGGCGATGGCCTTATAAGGGATCTTAGGAGGGCTTTTCTTAAACTGGAAGAGAAAAACAAAAAGACAAGAAGAACATTATGAAAATGCCAGGGTAACACTTTAAAGCAGGGAGGATAGTTAACCAAACTGTGGAGAAGGAAGTTGAGTGACTTTTAGCACTCAAAGTTAAGTTAGCATACAGTCAAAAGTTTCATGATGAGCTGGGTGTGGTGGCGCACACTTGTAATCCCAGTACTCGGGAGGCTGAGACAGGAGGATCACAGGTTTACAACCAGCCTCGGCAACTTAAGTGAGGTTCTGTTTCCATTAAGAAATAAAATTGGGCTGGGGGTATAACTTGGAGGTAGAATACCTCTGGGTTCAATCCCCAGCATACGCCCCCCCCCCCCAAAGTTTCATGAACAGACAATTGCAGTCTTTTCTTTTTGTGGTACAGGAATTGAACCCCAGTGGTATTCTACCTCCAAGCTACACCCCCTGGCCCCATTTTTTCTTTTTAATCTTGAAACAGGGTCTTACTCAGTTGAAGAAAGTCTCAGGACATGCTAAGGCTGGCTCTGAACCCACAATCCTTCTGTCTCAGTCTCCCAAGTACTGGGATTGCAGGCATGCGCCACCATGCCTGGCTAACTGCAGCTTTTTCTAAAGCACTGCTTTATGAGCAAGTTCAATGCAAGGTTAATTCAGAGACAAACTTCCTAAGGTTTGGCTCATAGCTGAATCTGACCTAACTGGGAGGAAGCTTCCCTCATCTTATTTTTATCTCTCCTTCAAGTGTGAGTCCAAAGAGTACAAAGAATATCGATTAATTTATATGTAAAAAGATGGGTTCTTGCTATTTCATCCTTGGCTCTAATTTCAGCCTACTCTAAGAGAAAGACAGTAAAAAGAGATGCTGTGCCACTACTTTATAAATAATGGTCAGAAAAAAATACAGATTTAATATTCTGTTTTACTTACTGTTTTTCACAATGAATACCTTTATTTATTAGGTGGTACTGGGGATTGAAATCAGGGGCATTCTACCTCTGGGCTACACTCCCAGCTCTTTTTTTTTTTTTTGGTGGTACTGGGGTTTGAACCCAGGGGCATTCTACCTCTGAGCTACCGAGCTATACTCCCAGGCCTTTTTTTTTTTTTTTTTTTTTTTGCAGTACTGGGGATTGAACTCAGGGGTATTCTACCTCCGAGCTATACCCCCAGCCCTATTTTGTATTCTTTATTTTGAAACCGAGTCTCACTAAGTTGCGGAGTGCCTCACTAGGTAGCTGAGGCTGGCCGCGAACCCGGATCCTCCGGTCTCAGCCTCCCGAATGCTGGGATTACAAGCGTGCGCCACCACGCCCGGCGCCCAAGCCTATTTTTTATTCTTTATTTTGAAACAGGGTTTCACTAAGTTGCAGAGGACCTCACTAAGTAGTTGAGGTGGCCTGTCTCAGCCTCCCAAGTACTGGGATTACAAGAGTGTGCCACCACGCCCGGCTAAGAATACCTTCAATAAACTGGACTTCATGACATCAGGAAAGAAGGAAGATTCCCACAATTTGCTGGTTTCAGCAGTTAAGTTTCTCCCTTAAAAGATGAACTGAAGAATAAAAAATAGGGCTGGGAGCCAGGTGAGGTGGCACATGCTTGTAATCCCAGAATTTGGGAGGCTGAGACAGGAGGATTGCAGACTTGAGGCAAGCCTCAGCAACTTAGACCCTGTTTCAAAATAAAAATAAGCCGGGCGTGGTGGCTCAAGCTTGTAATCCCAGTACTTGGGAGGCTGAGACAGGAGGATCTGGGTTCGAGGCCAGCCTCAGCTATCGAGTGAGGTACTTTGAAACAGTGAGACCCCGTTTCAAAATAAAGAATAAGCCGGGCGTGGTGGCGCATGCTTGTAATCCCAGCATTCGGGAGGCTGAGACTGGAGGATCCGGGTTCGTGGCCAGCCTCAGCTACCTAGTGAGGCACTCTGCAACTTAGTGAGACTCGGTTTCAAAATAAAGAATAAAAAATAGGGCTAGGGGTGTAGCTCGGAGGTAGAATACCCCTGAGTTCAATCCCCAGTACCGCAAAAAA
>PVLC010047850.1:0-10952 GCA_004027655.1 Graphiurus murinus
AGGAGGAGGAGGAGGAGGAGGAGGAGGAGGGAGAGAAGGAAAGAAAAAAATCACTAGGTTTTGACAATGGTTTTAAAGACATACTTGGAAGTATAATGTAGGACTCAATTCAACATGTCTGAAGTTTTAAATAATAAACATACCAATGCTAAAAGTAATACAAAAGAGCATTACTAACTGGTTTCTGTGTGTCATGTATTCTTCCACTTTACAAAAATTAACTCATTTTACAATGATCCCATGAAATGATTTTGTTCTTCTTTATGGCTGAGTAAAATGAATAATTATTACTCTTATTTTATAGCTGAGGACATTAACACTTGATGAAATAATTTGCCCAGGATTGCAAACTTAGTGGTAGAGGTCAGTGGAGCCTTGAAGATTATGGAGTTCAGCTCTCTCCCTGTACATATGAGGTAACTGGAGGTCCTAGCAAGGTGCATTGTTAGCATGAGGAAGTCACTTGACTCTGGGGAGATTACATTTTTCTATTTAAGGAAAGGAAGAGACATTTGGCCAGGCCTCCAGCCCAGTAAAATCAACACTGCGTTCGTTTCCACTCTTGCCTCTAGATGAGAAAATTTAGCACTAAAGAGGCCAAGGAAGTTGCTCAGGCATTTAGCAAATAGCAAGGCTGAGAAGTAAGCATTTAAGTTGCAAAACATTTAGTTTGGTTTTCTTGACTGTGAATTTGGCTCTCATTATTTTTGGAATAAATTTAATTTGCTTTATTCTCCATATTTTTTTCAATTTTCAATAGATATGGGTTCGCCCTCTCATTTATCCTGTAAAATGGGTTCTTTTCAGAAAATTCCACTTAGAACTAGGTGTTCTTGATCATTTTACCACAAAGAACTCACTAATTTGACTGGGGATTGGAGATTTCTCATCCATTTTGGAGCTGTCTTGCTTTTCTGTGTGGTTTTTGGCAGCATTCATGAGTTGCCCTTCCGCAGGTCATGAAATGAATGGCATATAGAAACCTAGGTGACGCAAACCCTCTGACCTCTCCTATGGGTGTATAATAACATGCCCAATCACTCCTTTTATTCATTATTTTTCTGCAACAGACTTGGCTTGAAAAAGTAGCTGGAAAAAGTCCAGCCGCTATCCCTTCAGGAATATATATGGTGCTAATTAATATTAAACAGCAGGAAACCAATACTACAACTACTCAGAATCTCTACACTGCCCCTCTCCTCTGCCATTTATTTGAAAATTGCCAAAGAAAACAGCTAGTTTCCCCCCTACACCCCCTGACACACGCACCCCGACCAATATTTAGGCACAATTGTGGTAACATTTCACCCAAAGGTGCTTCTTTTAAAGAGATCTCTTTTAAAAAGAATAAGTAATAATGTATTGGGGAACACTGATTGACCAAGATAGACAGAAAATAGAAGAGTCAGTACATTTGGTCATGAGAATGGATTTAATCAGGGTCAATCAAATAGCAAAAGAATACAAGCGTGTATTACTTAGATATCCCCCTCCCCATCCCAGTGTTAATTTAAGCACAAAAGCTAGAGCACTGTCCAGGACACGTTGATACAACTGTCTCTCCCATCATATAAACAGGGACTGAAGGTCACTTTAGTGTGAGATTTTTGAATCCCTGTAAAGTTCAATCTTTCCTAAAGTAATAAGAGTGGTGAATGTGGCATATTTGATTTTTTTTTCAGGGCTTTTTTCTCTCTTTTGGCATGGATTAGAGGTTCTCTGCCTGCGTCGTCTTCATTGTCATTAGTTGCTAGAATGAATTCAGCTGATAGGGATACCTAACAGACAATAGGAATTTGAAAAGGCATTGCTTTGATTGAATTATTTATTAATAACATTTTTGGGATATCTCAAATAATGCATTTTGCCCAATATTCCCCTTAGAACATTGAATTCAAATACCCTAAAAATAAGGTGGTACCCAGAGGAAACATTTCTTGGAGACTTATAGTTTCTCATGATTTTAAAAGGCTTTTATACCTGGTACAGCACAATGTGCCCACTGGTATCTCATTGAGAGAACACACAGATTTTTAAGGAGGACATTAGTCCAGTAGTGAGGATGTGAGGGGACAAGGATAAAAGTGGTGGAAGGAAAGCACTGTATAGTGACTGTGAGCATTGAATCCCAGGTCCTTCCAGCAGTTCGGCATCAGCTTGGGGCAGTGGCTCTCAACTCTGGATCCATAGAATCATCAAGGTAACTTTTCAATATATTGTAGTCAATGACCTCCCTCCCTCCTCCTCCACTGAAAGCCAATTTTATGAGTCCTTTGGTTGGGATCCATATGCCTCCCATGCGATCAGTTTGTTTCCATACAGGTGTTTCATCAACAGAGACGTGGAAATACAGCCCTTGTCCACCAGGCTGTTGTGTAAGGTAGAGAAATGAAGCAATGAGATGCTGGAGTATTTCGTTCCAAAGAGAAACATAAAGATCTTTATATTTTCTCAGAGTGATCCTCTTCAAGTTCATCAGCCCCTTATAGCTCCTACTTCCTTCCCGTCACTGCTGTATATGATACTTCCTTCACTTTTCAATTGTTTAACACTGAGTCAGTTAAAGGGAGCTTGTCTTGTAATAGAGATGCCTTTACTTATAGAGTTGAGATTTCTCTCAGATACAAACTCCTGTTGGCCCATATCTGTTGACTAATCACTGTGACATGTGGAACTTGTCAGTGACATAGATTTTGTAAGACTTTGAGTAGTCTTGACTATAAGATACCTATGTACTAAGTTTATACTGATTCTTTTTTATGTATTGTGGTAAGAACATGCAACATGAGATCTATCCTCAACACATTTTAAGTATACATTATGTTTGACTATGTATAACAGATCTCTAAAGCTTTTTCATTTTACTTAACAGATTTTATACTTGTTGAGTAATGACTCAGTTTTCCTCCTTTCAACTCCTGAAAACCACCATTCTAGCCCTCTATTTTATGAATTTGATAACTCTAGATGCCTCATATAAGTGGAATTATGCACTATTTGTCTTTCTATATCTGACTTTTTTTCATTTATTATAATGTCCTCTAAGTCCATCCAGTAAATAGCAAAATCTCCAAGATCCAAGATAAGCTTGGATAGCATACTGCTCCCCTCCCCCAAATCCAGGGCAGTCTTCATGAGCTTGGGCTGTCCAGCTGCTATTTAGTAGGTCCTACTAGCTAACTCTATGATATGAAATGTCTGGAGGACACCTCAACAGCAGCCACAGCAATCAGGAAATGACCCCTGTGTGATTCCAGTATATAGCAGTTCCCCAGGTTATTATAGTATATAGTTTGAGTTGAGAACCCCTGCTCCAGCTGATGATAGAAGAACAGAAAAGAAAATAAAAAACAATGAGAGGAGGAACAAAATAAAAGGAAACATTTAAAAGGCTAGTTATGCAAAATACTTCCTCACTCTGCTTTGCCTTTCTTGTCTTAGATTTCCCTCTAAGAAACCATTTCTGTGTGTAGATATAGAGAATTACTCAGATTTCACAGAGCAAGTCTGACCTCTGCTTTCTCTTCATTCTTCCTTTTGCTCACAGAGTTAGTCTGTTGTATGTCTTTCAGCTGGACCCTCTCATTCACTTTCCAGGAGTTGAAAGGAAATTATAGACCGATGAAGTTGCATGGGTTTTTTCTTGCTGATCCCAGATGTAGGGATCATAGAAAACTTAGAGAAGTAACCACCTGGTGAGGGAGGGGTTCTTCAATACAACACAAAGTCTACTGCTTATCTCCAAGGTAGCTCTGCTTCTCTCGGTCTCAATCCCAAAGGGATAGATGGATATCATTATAAAAATGGACTATAAGAATGAGCTTCCTCTGTTGTACTCTTGCTCTTCCACCTTCTGCCATGGGATCATGTTAGAAGAGAGCCCTCACCAAATGCCAGTGCCTTCCTTTCCCAGCCTCCAGAACTATGAAAAAATAAACTGCTTATTATAAATTGCCTTACCTGTGGTTTCCATTGTAGCAGCACAAATGGGCTGAGTCAGAAATTGGTAGCAGAGGAGTGAGGTGCTACCATAACAAATACCTGAGAATGTGGAAGCAGTTTAGGAACTGGGTCATGGGTATTGTATATAGTTGTTTCAAAATTAATGCTGTATAAAAATAAATACTTGCATGAATGTATCCACTTAGGGTGAGCTGTAGGCAAAGCCTGAAACTTCTTGGAGATTATCAAAGTACTGAAGTAATCTTGGCCAAAATGTTGGTAGAAATATAGGCCATAAAGGAAATTCTGTTGCGGTCTCAGGTGGAAATTAGGAACAAGGTATTGGAAACTGGAGGAAAGGGCATCCTTTTACAAAGTGGCAAGGATTTTACTGGATCATGCCTATTCCCATAGGTTTTGCAAAAGGCAAAACTCAAAAGCAATGCGCTAGGATGTCTAGCTGAAAAAAATCTCTGAGCAAAATATTGAGGGGGGCTCTCTTAACTGCAAGTAGTCAAACATGAAAAGAGAGAATCCAAAGATGAAATATATAAACAAAAGGGAAGCAGAATGTAGAGATTTGGAAAAGCTCCAGCCTGGCCATGTAAATAAAAAGTAGGAGAGAAAAAACAAGAGTATGGCCAAGCCACTGTTTAATAAAGAGATTAAAATAACTAGAGGGAAGCCAGGTGCTACTCATAAAAACAAAAGAAAAATGACCCTACAGGCATTTCAGAGATCTTTGAGATTGCCCTTACCAACAGAAGCCCAGAGTGCCAGGTCCTTGAGAAGAAAACTTTTTGAAGAGGAGAGCAGGGAGCTTGTGGGATCTCAGAGATCACTCTCAAGGTCTGCCTTAGGCCTCTGCTCCCCAAATTCCCACACTCAGTGTTCTTCAGCTACCCTAGCTGTGGCTCAGGTGGGCCCAGGTGCAATTGAGGCTGTCACTTCGTAAGGCAGTGAACCTTGGCAGTGTCCACGTAGTGCTAATTCTGCAGGCTCACAGACTGCACAGGCTATGCTGGCATGGCTGCCTCCCCCTAAATTTCAAAGGATGCTGTAGAGATCTCCTGTAGGGTTGGAGTTGTCACAGAGAGGCCTCACTGGGGCAATCCTTAGAGGAGACCTCAGAGCTATAGAGCCACCTGCATGCTGAGCCAGCCTGGGAGAGCTGCAGGCATGAGACTCTGACCCATCAGAGGTGCTGCAGGGAATGAGTCCAGCAAAGCCACAGGAGTGGGGTTGCCTGAGGCTGTGGGGGCCCAACCCTGACGCCAATGTTTCTAGAAGGTGGGACATAGAATCAAAGATTATTCTTATACCCGAGTATTTAGTAATTTTTGCCCTGATGGATTTTGTACTTGCTTGGGACTCATTCCTTTCTTCTTGTCTGATTCTCCTTTTTGGAATAGAAGTATCTGTCCTACTCATAATCTGCTGTCATGTTTGGGAAGCACATAACTTGTTTCTATATCATAGGCTCACAGCTCAAGGGAAGTTTGACTCAAGATGAATTATATTTTGAGTCTCACTCAGATGATATTTAGATGGGACTTTAACTTTGGGGTTGATGCTGTAATGAGTTAAGACTTTGGAACTGTTGGGATGGAATAAATGTATTTTGTGTGTGATATCATGAATTTTGGGGCCAGGGGTGCTATTCTACAGTTTTAATGTGTCTTCCAGGATTCATCTTTTGGAAACTTAATGCCCAATATGATGATAGTGGTAGGCAGAGGTCTAATAGAGGTATTTAGTTCATAAGGGCTCCACACTAATGTGTGGATTAATGCTATTATAAAACAGACTTGTGGAAGTGGGTTCTCTTGCATTCTTTCTCTTCCAACTTCTGCCACGCAAGGATGCGGTAGGAGGCCTTGCCCAATGCCAATGCCTTGGCCATGTACCTCCCAGCCTTCAGCACTGTGAGAAAATACATTTCTGTTCTTTGTAAATGGTTCAGTCTGTGGTGTTCTGTTATAACAACACAAACAGACTAAGACACTAAGGGTTGGAGTTTTCCTTTTTTTCATTTTTAGTGCAGTAAAGCCTCCAGAAAAAACTTTTTCTCCTTATTTGTTAATAAACATGTAGGTAAATATCCATATATGTAGCCAACTTTGGTATGAGACTCACTTTTTTTTTCCTAAGAGAATAAACCTCATAACTGTGTGTGTGTGGGGGGGGCAATTCCTATGAAGAACATAAAAGTTTTGGATGATCAGATTGGTCCGGTCAGTCCATTAAAATTTTATGCAAGACCCACTAATGCACATTTTGAAAATGTTTCTATAATTTTGTTGGATTGTTCTCCTAGATTGAGGCTAATTATAAGGAAAGGAGCTGGGGAGGCGACACTGTTTCTCCTTGTCATTTTTTTTTTATTATGGGAAGAAGAAATTGTTTAAGGAATTAAAGAGTGTTACCTGCCTCTTCCTTTGTTCTCTGAGCTGCTCATCTGGGTCAGATCAAAGAATGCTTGTAAATGAACAACTGGGATAGGATGTCTATGTTGAAGAATTATGACTCAAATATAATTCCCCAATCCTGCAAAGTTAGCACTATACTTTATTGAGATTGCTCCCATTTCCTATTTGCTTTGTTGATTGATTCTGCACATTGATTGGCATTGATTTTCAACCTCCATCTTGAGATCAAATTTACTGATGTTTTATAAGCTGCAAAGAACAAAAATAGTATCAGTGGTGGTGACACCTGCTTTCTCTCCAAGATACTTACCTGCTGAAGTTTCATCTACTTATTATTAGTGACCTACTAAACCCATTCTGGGCAGATTTTAGAAAACCAAGCCCAATATATCTGGATCCTCATCTTCCAAGAAGTACTCCAGACTTCAAAAGAAACTTCTAAAAGTGTATTAACAAAATAGTTATTGAGGGGAGGGGAGAGCAAAAAAAAAAAAAAAGTTATTGTGATGGAACAGAATAAAAAGAGGAAACTTCCTTTCCCTTCAGTTTATAAAACTCAAAAGCACAGTTAAGCATGCCTGTGATTCACCGTGAGCATCAATTGCCTAATTCTGCTTCTGCTCACCATCTCTGCCTGAAAGGAAGAGGCCTGCATGTGCTTTATGTGGTCATCCAGAGATGCAAGTGCACTGGGCAGGGCATCTAAAGATGATCTTCTCTTCTTGGTTGTTGGGGCATTGGGGTATCATGTGATTGTTACTGTGGGGTTTCTGAGGAGAGAGGTTGGCTCTGCTCTCTTTCTGCTCACAGTTATGGTCTTAGGTGAGTGTAAGCCAACCTGCTCACAAGGATTAGACACAGGCTGCCTGGCTCAGAGGTAACAGTCATGCTGTTAACACTAATGCACCTTTGACAACACTGACAGTCACATCCTGGCTGGTCTGATCCGTGAATGACTATAGGAATGCTGAGGTCCCCCATGTAGGTGACTTCTGAAACATAGCATCAGAGCTGCCTTTGCTGCTTAAGGTTATGATTACCATGCAAATATCTCTGGAGGATGGAGGGAACAGACATTTAATGCCTACTGTGCCAGCATCTATTCTAAGCCTCTTAGAATTTATATTTTATACTTATTTAATTCTCACCACTCTGTCACATAGATATGTGTACCCCTTCTAAAATGGAAGTAATTGAAACCTCTGGAGACTTGGTATGTGGTAGATCAAAGATTTGGGGCTTAAACCTGTATGTGACTAGAGTCTATAATATATAGGAGAAATACATGTAAAGCTACTATTGGCCATTCATATACTTTTGTATTGATTTGAAGAGGAATTAGCAGCACATAAGACATAAAGAGTGTAAGTAGATTGTTATCTAATAAAAGAAATATCTATAGCAGCTAAAAACAGCTTTCTACTCCTTTGCAATATTGCTACTGAATCCAGACAGAGCCTTCTCCCTGCAGGGCTCTCACCTCCTTTACCCCTGTGCCTAGTCTAAATGAGAATGTGCTGAGGGGGAAACACCAGGTGTACCTAAAAAGAAAACATTTTTAATTTTGAGCAAATAGCAGCATCAAGCAAGAACCTGTCTTTTATAGTAGGCCCCTGGGTCGCCTCAGTGTTACATAGGACTTTAGTAAATTAGGCATGAATCTGTGATAGAATAAATAGCTTACAGCCTGCCACTGTGTAACTGAGATCTGGCAGCTCAACTGACCATACTTTCTACGATCTGGAGACCAGAAAGGTGTTGAGAGAGATGTGAAAAGTGCCTCCTACATTTACATACGCATTAGTCTTCTGGTATGTGTTGAAGTTTGGAAAACCAGATGTGGTCGGCCTCTTCTGTGGAGAGAACCCTGGAGTTAGAAGAAGATCAGCATGGGAGTCCCAGTCCTGCAACCAGTTAGCACCACCTCTTACAAGGAGGAGTGGCTAAAAACAGAAGAGCACCACCACTTAAAGAGATGAGGCCTTCGGGAGTTTTACCTCATCTCTTAGACTCCTCATCTCTGGCATTATGAATAATTAGGTTTAAGGAGATAGTGATGGCCAATGTTTGTCTATTTTCTAGAACACAGTGAGTACTCAGAATTGTAGTCTAAGCCTCGATTTCCCTTTGGTGTAATATTAGTCATAATAATCAAAATATACAACTGAAAAATACCACACACAGCAAGGTAAATTTTATCATTCTTACCAGATTTTATTTTCTATAAAATCACACAGCCTTGCCTCCATTTCTTGGTATCTAAACAGTGCTAGCGAGGGAGGCTGAACACCTTCCCTATGGGACTAGAAGTGAAAGTAAATTGGGCCTGGGAGTGGGAACTCCTAACTCCCTTACCCTAATTTAGCAGAGCCTTGGACAAAGGCCTTCACGATTCCAGACCAGCCTGCGGTATCTGTTTTTTATGAATAAAAATTACAGTGCATGCTTTTTCCTTAAACCCCTATCAAATAGCCTGGTCTTGCAATCCATCATGAAGCACAGAAGGCAGAAGCTCGACATAATGAGCAAAGTTGATAGTTATCTGCTTTCCTCATTTGGCCCTTGTGTATGCCTTGTAATTTAAGAAGAATAACAGCTTCTGGCAGCATATTCAAATTCTGTTTAAGGAAGACAATAAGCAATGAAGAGGCTAGTATGGAGCCAGGATTTAGGATGGGCCTGGCTCCCTCTCTGCCTGCCTGGCAGCCAAGAATACAGGGCAGAAAACAGAAACAGCTCACGATGAGAAGGATATCCAATAGCCATCTGCATCACAGGTCCAGCAACCCATTTAAAAGCACAAATGCAAATGAGACCTTTTTAAAATAGTTTATTGGTGCATTATGGTCTCACATCATAATGTAGTTCGTAATGATGTTGACAGACATGCACATGGCCCTTGGACTTCGTCCTGGCTCCCTCCTCACTTCTCCCCTCCCCATAGAGGATATTGAGATGGACATTGGCATTCTGACATATGTACACAATCTCAATGGAAATGGTTCCTTCATTGATCCTCCCTCCCCTACCCCTTCTTCTAGACCACTTCTCTGGCTCCACTGGAGTTTCTTCTTCATTATCTGAAGTTGCTCTTGTATCCCAATTACTCCCTAGCTTCCACATATTAGAGAAAACATATAACCCTTCACCTTGTTTGGCTGGCTAATCTCACAATAATGTTCTCCAGGTCCCTCCATTTTTCTGCAAATGACATAATTTCGTTCTTTATTGCTGAGTAGAGTTCCATTGTGTATATATCTCATAATTTTGTAATCCATTCATCTGCTGATGGACACCTAGGTTGGTTCCATAATTTGGCTATTGTGAATTGTGCTGTTACAAATATGCATATATTACTATAATATTCTGATTTCAGTCCTTTTGAAAAGATATAAACTTTTAATAGCTGAATAATTAACAAAATCTTCATCACCATTGAATCATGATGGAAAAACTCAAGTCTAAAGGAAACATTTGTTTCCTTACTCATGAGGTGCAGCTCTGAGAATTTGGTGCTCTACATCATCCATGTTTGATCCTCAAAAAGACCAACTACAATGAGAAAGAAGATGCACAGAGCAGTTGAAACATCTTTATCTGCTACCAGAGTAGAGGCAAGGAGACCCTACATGGTTGTGCAAAGAAAATGACTATCTGAAATTCTTGTGGGTAACTGAGCCTCATTTTTACTCCATGCATCAGATGTGACACTCAAGTGAATCACCCATTCAATAGGGCTCACTATGGCAGGATGGACGAAGTGTTTTCATCCTCATTCATACCTCAGGTGGGCACTAGGGGAGGCAGGGGGGACCTTGTGTAGACGTCTAGTAGCAATGAGCTCAGCCATGTATTTAAACAAAGGTGAGAAAATAATTGTTTAAAATGTAAAGAGAATGGTTTGGAGACTATTAGAAATGATAACAGATTAAGAATTTGTGCTTTATCATGATGGAAAGCCTCTAAAAATAGGGGTTATGAATTGGAATAGAGAAGATTGATCCGACTTTGGCATATAAAATTATTTCAAAGGAAGGGAATGAGGTCAGGAAGAATAGATAGAAAACAGTTTTGATAATCTACCTATGGGGGCTCATGTGCTTCCTTGGGTGGAAAAGAAAAGGGAGAGACATGGTTTATGGAATACTTGGAAGGGGTTTTCTGCTTTTTTTGCATTAGGTAAGAGACAACAGGCACTGGCAAATGTGACTAGCTTTCTGCCTCTATTGAAGAACCTTGGATTCCATAGACACAGGCCATAGCCACAGACCTTGGATTCCATAGCCACAGGGGTCTGGTGAGTTGGAGCAAGTTGCCTCAGCATCTGGAGAGGCCACTGGTTCTACTAACACTGGCTGTTCTCAAGCTAGCAAATGCTCCTGGCCAGGACCACTCATCCTGCCTGATGATCCCTGGAGTAGCCAAAGAATTAAAAATCTCTCCATTCCCCATAGTGGGAAAACTCCCACTTCTAGAAAGACCTACTTCCTCTCAAGCCTTCTCCTTAGCTTCCAGACTCCTGGAGAGAAACTGCCCTTTGGTCTTCCCTACTTTTGAAGACCCCAGTCTCGAGGGACAACA
>PVLC010047851.1:0-10984 GCA_004027655.1 Graphiurus murinus
GAAAAATATTTATTTTACTGAGGATAAAACCCAGGGGCATTCTACTTCCGAGCTTCACCCCCAGGACTTTTTATTTTTTGTTTTGAAAATGTCTGGCTAAATTGCTGAGGGTCTTACTAAATTGCCAAGGCTGGCCTTGAACCTGTGATCCTCCTGACTCGGCCTCTCAAGTATTGGGGATTACAGGCTTGGACCACCACCCTCAGCTTAAAATATCTATTCATTCACTTATTTATTTATTTTTAATGGGGGGGGCATTGAGAATTGAACTCGGAAGCATTCTACCTCTGAGCTACACTCCCCAGCCCTTTTCATATAAATTGTTGATGCTGGCCTCAAATCTTCGATCCTCTGTCTCAGCCTCCCAAATACTGGTATTACAGGCATGCATCACTATGCCTGGCTTAAAATGTTTACTTAAAAAAATTGCACCAGTGGGGGCAAACTGGGCTTCATACAAACAAACAAACAAACAAACATCCAGGCATTTTAGAGAAAAATAGGTTGAATGAAAATAAGAGCAATTGAAAAAACTACCTTGAACTTCCTACAGAATTGTAATTTAAAAAATTGTGTTGGTAAATTTAGTAGTATCAAGTTGCAAAGAGGTATTCAGTCAACACTGCTACCTTCCACTGTGTAAAGATAATCGGGCTAACTTTTAGTATTTGTTAACTCAAGTGTGAGGTTTAATATCTTGAAAATATGTTGGCTTGTGATTTCAATATAATTTCCTGTATTTCAAACTTTTTATGTGTACAGTGGTGATTTCTTAGGATTTTTGCCTTTTTTTTTTGCATTTTGTGTGACCACATTGACAGCTCTTTTTAAGAAATGTTTTCTGAGATTAACTTGTGTTGTTCCAGAGAATAAAAGTGGGATGGTTGGGTACAAGTTCAGGGAGGTGGATTTCCAATGATTGTTAAGGGAGAATTTTATAACAGTGGTGTACGCTGCCTTGCAAAATAGTGAGTGTCCGTTGCTAGAAAGATTCATGCAAATGGTGGCTAATCTTTTGCCTGGGAATTGGTATAACAAATTCCTACAGTGGGGTACTCCTGAGTCTCTTTCTAAGACTTTAAGATTCTGGGATTTGAGAATAATTGTATTTCAAAACTGGTAAAATATTTGAGGGTCATCTGAAAATAGGTAGGGATAGAAATTTAATGTACTTTATGCTTAGTACTTTGGCAGATTTTGGAATGTCATTAACATACCATCAGACCATCTTGTTGTTGTTTGTCTTGGTACTAGGGATTGAACTCAAGGGCTTTCTGTCTCTGAGATACACCTCCAGGCCTTTTTAAATTTTGAAATAGGATCTAAGTTGTGAGGCTGCCTCGAACCTGTGATCCTCCTGTCTCAGCCTTCCACGTACTGAGATTACAGGAATGTGCCACCACATCCATCTCAATCAGACCATCTTAATTCACGCCACTAGTTAACTCTTTAATTTGTGGTTACCAGGCTTGATTTTTTTTTTTTTTTTTTTTTTTGTGGTACTGGGGATTGAACTCAGGGGCATTCTACCTCCGAGCTGTACCCTCAGCCCTATTTTTTATTCTTTATTTTGAAACTGAGTCTCACTAAGTTGCGGAGTGCCTCACTAGGTAGCTGAGGCTGGCCACGAACCCGGATCCTCCGGTCTCAACCTCTGAATGCTGGGATTACAAACGTGCGCCACCACGTCCGGCTTACCAGGCTTGATTTTTGACTGAGAAAGCATTGAGGGTTAATAGATACATACAAATAAACTAGATACATACAAATAAACTAGATATCAGTATTACAGTAACATTATTTTGCCTGGGCATTGTTGAAAAAAGTTTATGCTATAATAATATATTAAGTTGTTATCATACCAGTTTTCTTGAGAAAAATGAAGTGAGGAAATATCTACTTGATATGACTTTGTTAGTCAAAACTTGAATTACTTTAGAATCTTGGCGTATGTCAATAGTCACTTTTGACATAGGTAATTAAACGGATCATGTGATAAATGTAGTGGTTAGGCTAAATGACTGATATTTCTGTATCTACTAGCCTTGTTATTTCAGTTGTTTATACTTGACCATGTATACAAAGAAATCCTGGCATTGGTATGTGTTTAATAATCAGCATTGTTAATATGACTGATAAGCCAGTTATCTTTCCCTTTAAATTGTCTTCCTATTTGACTCCATCCAAGAGCTGTGTTCAGCTGAGTTGTCTTGTGGTGCTTATGCTCCAATATTTGGCTGTTGTCTGATGTTCATGTATTTTGTGTTGTATCTCTTGCTGCATGAATAGGTTGGGTTGTTTGTTTTAAGAGGGAGGGAGGGGAGGAAAGAGGGAGGGAGGGAGGAAGAGAGGCAGAAAAAGAGAGAGAGAGAGAGAGAGAGAGAGAGAGAGAGAGAGAGAGAGAGAGAGAAATCTAGAGAACCATAAAAGAAGAAATTTAATTTTGTGATGTTGGCAACTTAATTTTTAAAATTAGTCACTTTAAGCATTTTATGATACTTTTTCATTGTGGTATGTGGAACAT
Organism: Graphiurus murinus; assembly: GCA_004027655.1. NCBI lineage: Eukaryota > Metazoa > Chordata > Mammalia > Rodentia > Gliridae > Graphiurus > Graphiurus murinus. The sequence continues at coordinate 2,525 of PVLC010047851.1, forward strand.
CTTAGTACTATCAGCTCTTTAGTATTTATTCATTAGGTATTAAACTATTGATCACCTACTAGGTGTGAATGACCACTGTAGATACTGAGATGTAACATTTACCTGTCCTCAGGATCTTGCAATCTAGGTGTAGGCAGCGGAAGAACAAGAGGTGGGAGAGTAGAAATGGAAAGTGAGGGGAATGTTATTCTATGTACATGAAGAACCAGTGTGAGCCGGGCGTGGTGGCGCACGCTTGTAATCCCAGCATTCGGGAGGCTGAGACTGGAGGATCCGAGTTCACAGCCAGCCTCAGCTACCTAGTGAGGCATTCTGCAACTTAGTGAGACCCTGTTTCAAAATAAAGAATAAAAAAATAGGGCTGGGGGAGGTAGAATGCCCCTGAGTTCAATCCCCAGTACCAAAAAAAAAAAAAAAAGAACCAGTGTGTACTGGTAATGAGTATTGTTTGAATTCAGATTAAGATAAAATCATTAATGGCAGTGGTAATAAGAGTACCAGGCATGGTGGTGCACACTTATAATCCCAGTCTTTGGGAGGCTGAGACAAGAGAATCACTGGTTGAGACCAGCCTCAGCAAGTTAGTGAGACTCAGCAACCTAGTGAGGCCTGTTTCAAAACAAAAAATAAAATAGGGCTGGGGGGGCCGGGCGTGGTGGCGCACGCTTGTAATCCCAGCATTCGGGAGGCTGAGACCTGAGGATCCGGGTTCGCGGCCAGCCTCAGCTACCTACCTAGTGAGGCACTCCGCAACTTAGTGAGACTCGGTTTCAAAATAAAGAATAAAAAATAGGGCTGGGGGTATAGCTCGGAGGTAGAATGCCCCAGGACCCTCCCCCCCCAACACACACACACACACACACACGAGTAATAATGATCTAACATCTCTTGGGTCCTCATCTATGTCATGTATCATGCTTAGTGCTTTTTGTACATGGATTACCTCATTTACTTTTCTTTTTTTTTTGCGGTACTGGGGAGTGAACTCAGGGGCATTCTACCTCTGAGCTATACCCCAGCCCTATTTTTTATTCTTTATTTTGAAACCGAGTCTCACTAAGTTGCGGAGTGCCTCACTAAGTAGCTGAGGCTGGCCGTGAACCCGCATCCTCCCGTCTCAGCCTCCCGAATGCTGGGATTACAAGCGTGCGCCACCACGCCCGGCTTCATTTACTTTTCAAAATATGATTAAGGGAAGCTACTTTGATGCCATCTTATAGATGAAGAAACTGAGGCAAGGAGATATTAAGGAATGTGTCCTGTCACTCAGTCAGCAAGTGATTGGAGTTGTAATTAAATATACAAATCCAGATCTGTTTAACTTTAGAATCTGCCATCATTTCCTGCTTGGTAATCAAGGAGAAGTATATCATGGTAGGTGGCTCTCAGACTAGTTCTTGAATGATGGGTTGCATTTCTATAGGTCAAGATAGAAGCTGGAAAGAGAGTATCCCTGGCAGAGAGAAGTTATATACATCAAGACGTAGAGATAAAAGAGTACAAGGCCTATCTGAAGGAATTAAATAGATCAGTTTGAGGAAAGATTTGTTCTAAAGAATCATAAGATATAAAGGCTAGGTGGTAGCTAGGACTGTACATTTGATGAAGAAGGTACTGGAGAGTCATCAGAGGTTTTGAGCAGATAGAATCACTGCAGTGTTTTAAGAAAATTGATCTAAACTGGGCATGGTGGCTCATTTTGTAATCCCAGTACTTGGGAGGCTGAGACAGGAGGATCACAGGATCTGGGCCAGCTTCAGCAGTGAGGCCCTTGGTAACTCAGTGAGACTCTGTTTCAAAATAAATAAAATAAAATAGGGTTGGGGGTGTATCTCAGAGGTAGAACGCCCCTGGGTTCAATCCCCAGCACCAAAAAATAAAAAATAAATAAAATTGATATAGGGACTATGAGCCAGAGGGGTTTCAGAAAGAGAGAGTTCGTGAGTAGAACCAGTTTAGAGGCTGTTGTAGCCCAGGTGTGAAATGATAAAAGGCCTGAATTGTGATTTAGAAGTGGTAATGGAAAGAAAGGGACAGATGTCAGTGATTGTGGGGAAGACTCAAAGGGCTTAGGGGCTGATTGAATATAGGGGTGGAGGAATCAGAGATGTTAACTCTTAGGATTTATTATCCTTTGTAGAAAATAGGTGTTTCTAGTTAACAGGGCAATTTAAAAATTCTTGGAGCTGGGGGTGTACCTTAGTGGTAAGAGCACATGCCTAGCATGTGAGAAGCCCTGGGTTCAATCCTCATCACCAAAAAACAAATAAAAACCTCTTTCCCCCTGGTCTTTCTGTTATGAATTTTCTTTTGGTAATTTTTTAATTTTTAGAAATTATTTTTATATTTTATTTTTAATGTAACATGTAATAATTGTACATACTTATGGGGACAGTGTGATAATTTGATACATATACAGTATATAATGATCAGATTAGGATAATTGGCATATCTATTTGTGTTGGGAACATTCAAAATTCTCTCTACTAGCTATTTTGAAATATACAATTAAATATTGTCAACCATAGTTGTCCTACTGTGCTATGGAATATTAAAAGATATTCCTCATTTCCATCTGCATACCTGTACCTGTTAATCATCATTTCTCAACACCCCCCCATTCCCATGCCTTTCCCAGGTTCTGATAACCACTGTTCTTTCAACTTCTATGAAGTCAACTTTTTAGTTTCCATATATAAGTAAGAACATGCTATATTTATCTTTCTGTGCCCAACTTAGCATAATGTCCTCCTGTTTCATCCATGTTACTGCAAATGACAGAATTTTATTTTTTATAGCTGAATAATATTCTGTTGTGTATATATATGTACATATATACGTACTATGTATGCATATACATATAGTACATATATTATACATATATATACACACACACACACACACACACACATACACAAACACACATTAACCACCCCCCCCATACACACACACAGTTTATCCACTCATTTGTTGAGGGACACCTAGGTTGATTCCATATCTTGGCTGTTGTGAATAGTGCTGCAATAAACGTGTGAGCGTGGATGTTCCTCCACATACTGATTTCATTTCCTTTGGTATATATCCAGTAGTGGGATTGTTGGATCATATGGCAGTACTGTTTCCAGCTTTTTGAAGAAACTGTATACTTTTTTCCATAATGGCTATACTAATTTACATTCCTACCAACAGTAGGTGAGAATTCTCCTTTCTTTGCATCCTTGCCAACAAAAATTTATTTTTTGTTGAGAAAAAACATATATTTATGGTATATAACATGATGTCTTGATATATGTGTACACTGTAGAATGATTAAGTGAATCTAATTAACATATCCATCACCTCACATACTTACCTTTTTTTTGTGATGAGAACATGTAAAATCTACTCTCAGCAATTTTCAAGTGTACAGTACATTTTTATTAACTATAGTCATCATGCTGTGCAATAGAACTCTAGAACTTATTTTTCCTTACTGAAACTTTGACCCCCTCCTCAATCTGGCATGAATTTATTTATTTATTTATTTATTTATTTATTTATTTATTTATTTCTCTCTCTCTCTCTCTCTCTCTCTCTCTTTCTTTCTTTTTTTGCAGTACTGGGGATTGAACCCAGGGGCATTCTACCTTCGAGCTATACCCCCAGTCCTATTTTTTATTCTTTATTTTGAAACAGGGTCTCACTAAGTTGCGGAGGGCCTCACTAGGTAGCTGAGGCTGGCCGAAAACCTGGATCCTCCTGTCTCAGCCTCCCAGGTACTGGGATTACAAGCATGTGCCACCATGCCTGGCTCTGGCATGATTTTTTTGAATTAATATTTGTATTAATCCAAGATCATATAAACACAGTATAATACCACAATAATCTTACTTTTGAGTAGTGCTTTATACTTGACAGTGTTTTTGTGTTTGTGATTTAATTATCTAGCAGCCCTATAATGGACAGGTATCAAGGTTAAAAGACAATGAAGGTTACAGAACTGGTGGTGTAAAAATCTGCACTGGAGTCAGGCCTAATGGTGCATGCTTGTAATCCCAATACTTGGGAGATTGAGTCAGGAGGATTGCAGGTTTGCAGCCAGATTCAGCAATTTAGTGAGATCTTTTTATTTTTTTATTTTTTGCTGTACTGGGGATGGAACGCAGGGGCACTCTACCTCTAAGCTACAGCCCCAGCCCTATTTTTTTAATTCTTTATTTTGAAATAGGGTCTCACTAAGTTGCGGAGTGCCTCACTAAGCAGCTGAGGCTGGCTGCGAACCTGGATCCTCCAGTCTCAGCCTCCCAAATGCTGGGATTATAAGCATGCGCCACCACGCCTGGCTCAGTGAGATCTTGTTTCAAAATAAAAAATAAAATAGGGCTGGGGATGTAGCTCAGAAGCAGAATGCCTCTGGGTTCAATCCCCAGTGGGAGACACACACACATACACACACACACACACACACACACACACAATAGTTTATATAAGAAAAAAAAAAACAGCAATTTTTTGCTACTTAATGTGGGGATAGATATCCCTCTAGGACCTAGTAGTTCCTGAGAGCTATTGTAGGTTCATAATGATGACTCTGAATCATCATAAGAAGGCTTTATCTTGTTTGATCTTAATTTAAGCAATCAGGATTAAATGTAGTGTGTGTGTGTGTGTGTGTGTATATATATATGTATATATGTACATATATACATATATATATACACATATATATATTTAAATATATATATATATTTAAATAGATGGTTATTTAAGTTTTACCAGTATAGATGTGTGTGTGTGTGTGTGTGTGTGTGTGTGTGTGTGTGTGTGTGTGTTACTGAGGATTGAGCCAAAGGGCATTCTACCCTCTGAGCTACATACTCAGCCCTTTTTTATTTTTCGTTTGGAAACAGGGTCTCACTAGGTTGGGGAAAGCCTTATTACATTGCTCAGGTTGTCCTTGTACCTGCAATTATCCTGTCTCAGCCTCCCAGGTACTGGGATTACAGGTTTGCACATCCGTGCCCTGCTTGACGTTTTTTGTTTGTTTCTTTGTTTGCTTTTGATGGTCCTAGGTATTGAATGCTGAGCTACCTTTGAGCTATACCTTCAGCCCTATTTAATTTTGTTTTTTATTTTGAAACAGGGTCTTGCTTATTTCTTGAGTCTAGCCTCAAACCTGCAATCTTCCTGTTTAATCCTCCCAAGTACTGGGGGTATAGGCATGTGCCTATACCTGACCTTATTAACACTGAATATTCTCATTTCACTTTTTTTTTTTTGGTGCTGCTGCTGTGTATTGAACCCAGGGGCATTCTATCTCTGGGTGACACCCTCAGGCCTTTTTAAATTTTTTGTTTTGAAACAGGGTCTCAGTAGGTTGCTGAGTCACTATACTGCTAAGGCATCCTTGGACCTATGATCTCCTGTCTCAGCCTTTCAAGTACTGAGATTACAGATGTGTGCCACCACGCCCAGCTCTCTCATTTCACTTTTAATCATTACTCATTTTTGAGAATAAAGAGTGGTAATTAGTTGGTTTGATTGTATTTTATTTTATTTATTTATTTATTTATTTATTTATTTATTTATTTATTTATTTATTTATTTGCAGTACTGGGGATTGAACTCAGGGGCATTCTACCTTCGAGCTACACCCCCAGCCCTATTTTTTTACTCTTTATTTCGAAACCGGGTCTCACTAAGTTGTACAGTGCCTCACTAGGTAGCTAAGGCTGGCCGTGAACCCAGATCCTCCGGTCTCAGCCTCCTGAATGCTGGGATTACAAGCGTGCGCCACCACGCCCGGCTGTTTTGATTGTATTTTATTATCAAATAAGTTGAATATTTTTCAGATGTTTAGTGTAGATATTTATTTATTTATTTATTTAGTGGTACCAGGGTTTGAACCCAGGGACATTCTACCTCCAAGCTATACCCCCAGCCCTATTTTTTATTATTTATTTTGAAGCAGAGTCTCACTAAGTTGCAGAGAGCCTCACTAAATAGTTGAGGCTGGCCGCAAATCTGCGATCCTCCAGTCTCAGCCTCCCAAATAGTAGGATTACAGGTGTCCCAGCCCTATTTTTTATTCTTTATTTTGAAACAGTCTCACTAAATTACGGAGGGCCTCACTAAGTAGCTGAAGCTGGCGGTGAACCTGTGATCCTCCTGTCTCAACATGTGCTACCACGCCTGGCTATATTAACTTTTAAAAAGATAATTTTATTGAGGTATAACTTACAAATATTACCTGTTTTTTTTTTTTTTTTTTTTTTTGTACTGGGGATTGAACCCAGGGACATTCTACCTCTGAGCCTCAGTCCTATTTTATTTTTATTTTGCGTCTCACTAGGTTGATGAGAATTTCAGTACTTGCTAGGCTGCCCTCGAACCTGTGATTCTCCTGTCTTAGCCTCCCAAGTACTGGTTATAGGCATGTGCCATCACATCTGGCTTACACCTGGTTTTTTTATTTTTGCGGTACTGGGGATTGAACTCAGGGGCATTCTACCTCCGAGCTATACCCCTATTTTTTTATTCTTTATTTTGAAACAGGGTCTCACTAAGTTGTGGAGTGCCTCACTATGTAGCTGAGGCTGGCCACGAACCTGGATCCTCCGGTCTCAGCCTCTCGACTGCTGGAATTACAAGCGTGCACCACCACGCCCCGGGCTTACACCTGTTTTAATAAGAGTACAATTCATTGATTTTTAGTAAACTTTCAGAATTGTATAACCTGTCATTTTCATGAGCTTGTTGTTCATTCTTTTCAATTTCTATACCTTCTTAACCCTTATATGTATTATAAATGATTTGCTTTTTAATTCAATTCTTATTACTCTTAAAGTCTCCAATAAAAGTTTTGCTGGAGATCTTGAATGAGCCAAACTTGCTTACCTTTTCAGCCTTGTTTCTTCCTAAGTCCCTGCACTGCACACTGCTTACAGTAAAGCTGACATGCTCTGCTCCCTGTGGTCTCTAGGTGTTTGCACACGCTGTTCCCTTTACCTGGAACACTTTCCCCTCATCTTGTTACCTAATGAATTCCTACTCATCCTTCAGGTCTCAGCTTAAATGTCACTTCTTCTGGGAAGCTTCCCTGACTACACCCTCAGACCATGGTAGGTGCTCCTTCTCTGCACCATAGCACCCTGTACTTACCCATGGTGGCTCTTACCTCTTTACTGTACTTGATGGTTTGATTGCTAAACTTAATCCAAGGACTGGGTCTATTTGCATATTTTATATGCATAGGTCAACAAACATGGTCATATTTAGCAATTTTTTTCATTTTAGTTTGTTCCATTGTTTTTAAGCATGGGAAGACATCCCAGAAGCCCAAAAGATATGACCACTTTTTAAGACTTTTGATACATGTTGCCAAATTGTCTTCTAGAAAGGTTGAATCAATCTTTGTTTATAACTAGTATATAAAATGTTTTATGAGCCTGGGGTGGTGGAGCACACTTATAATCCCAGTACTTGGGAGGCTGAGACAGGAGGATCAGGGTTCACGGCCAGCCTCAGCTACTTAGTGAGGCCCTCCGCAACTTAGTGAGACCCTGTTTCAAAATAAAGAATACAAAATAGGACTGGGGGTGTAGCTTGGAGGTAGAATGCCCCTAGGTTCAATCCTCAGTACTGCAAAAAAAAAATGTTTTATGGTACCCTCTGCATCCCTAAGTATCCTCCCCATCAACCATTTTTTGTCATAATAATTGCTGTTGTTTATTGGATACTTACTGTACATTAGACATTATACCGAGTATCTTTGTGCATACTAGGCAAGTAGTCTACCACTGAGCTACCTCCCAGCCCCCCCCCCCACTGAGTATCTTAACTGCATTGTTATTTAATTTTTTTTATCACTACTGTGGCCTAGGTATTTTGTTTTCTGTTTCTCTCTTTCTCTCTCTCCTTCCTTCCTTCCCTCCCTCTTTTTCTTTTGTTGCTGGGGATTGAACCCAGGGCCTTATACATACTAAGCACACACTCTTACCATTGAGCTATACTCCCCAGCTCTATAGCTCTATTTTATAAAGAGAATTGAGGCTCATAGAATTTAAGTGAATTGGCCAAGGTTATAGGTGTGTTAATCTGACTCCAGAACCCCTTCTCTTAACTACTAATACTTTATTGTTGTTTTAATTTATATTTTTTCAGAGGCTAAACATTTTTTCAAACATTTATTATTAGCCAGACACGGTGGCTCAGCCAGTAGTCCCAATTACTCAGAAGGCTAAGGCGGCAAGAGAGATGATTAGTTTGTGTTCATAAGTTTGAGACCAGCCTGGGCAACAAAGTGAGAAGACCCTGTGTTAAAGAGCAAAAACATTTTATTATTAGGTGTTTTTTTTTAATTTTTAAATACTTTTTATTGGTGTATTATAATCACACATCTTTGTAAGGTACAAGCTGGTAGAGGCATACAAGCACACAGCTCTCGTTTAACCCTTCCCCAGTTTCTACCATATTCCCTCT
>PVLC010047852.1:0-10955 GCA_004027655.1 Graphiurus murinus
AAAAAAAAAAAAAAAAAAAAAAAAAAAAAAAAAAAAAAAAAAAAAAAAAAAAAAAAAAAAAAAAAAAAAAAAAAAAAAAAAAAAAATTGCAAAGCACAGGATCCAAGTAGAGTGAGCATTATGACATGTTAGGAATTATACACAATATAGGATAAAATGAAAATCTCCTAATCATATTCCTAAAGGTCTTTGTTGCTCTAAGAGACTTTTATGTACTAGGACTTTCTTGGCATGAAAACAGAAAAGAAAAAGTAAATCTACTAAAAAAATAAAACAATTGATGGATTCAACCATAACGTAAATGTATTTGTTCATGGATATGTTAGTTAAGAAAAAAAAATTTTGTTCCACTTTTATATATTAAATTATACAAACTCCATTTGAAATTCTTATCTAGGGAAATTATTATAATTATTTTGTACTTTTATTGCTGCATTATAATTATATATCAAGTGCGGTTGAAAGTAATGGAAACATACACAAAGCACTTGATGTATTTCCTTTCACATCCCACACTGCTCTCTACTCTTTCCTCCCCACACAAGTCAGTGAAATTAGTAAAGATGCCGTAGTACTATTTGATGTGTTTCCTTTTTCAATCCTCCGCTTCTCCTTTATAATTCCCTCTCCCAAACCCTTGCAACTACTATATGGGTCACTCTGTACATTATTTAATATCCTTATGTTTCCCATTTTTTCTCTAACTTCCACACATGAGAGAAAACGTACTACCCTTGACTTCCTGAGACTAGTTTCAGCATAATATTCTACATTTTTATCCATTTTCCTATAAATGAAATAATTTTGCTCTTCTTTATGGCTGAATAGAATTCTATTTTATGTATTTACCACATTTTTTATCTATTCATCTATTGATGAACACCTAGGTTAGTTCCATAATTTGGCTATTGTGATTTTGTTCCTATAAATATGGATATGCATGTATCACTATAGTATCCTAACTTTAATTCTTTTGGGCTGATACCAAGGAGTGATAGAGCTGGGTCATACAGTATTTCCATTCCTAGTTTTATGAGGAATCTCTAAACTGATTTCCATATTTGTAGTACTAATTCACAATTCCACCAACAGTGGATAAGAGGACCTATTTCTCCACATCCTCATCTGTATTTACTGTTTATTTTTTAGAAGACTGACATTCTAATTAGAGTTAGATGGAATTTGCATTTTCCTGATTACTAACAATGTTGAATATGTTTTCATATATTTATGCCTATTTTTCGGTTATTTGTTTCTCTTAATGTTAAGCTTTTTAAGTTATTTATATATTATAGATATTATTATTATTATTATTATTATTATTATTATTAGAAAATTTGTGGTAAGTGTGAAGTTGTGAAATAGGAAAAATGTCTAATAGGTTAGAACAAGACAATTTTTAATGTATAGCACTTGGCCACCTGCTAAGTTTTCTTTAGTTTTTGTTGGTTAAAAACAAAATTATGAAATATGGGTGCAGAAACACAAGCAAGTCTCTAGAATTTATGGCTATCTAAGAGGGATAAAGAAACAATTATTGGAGTTCAGGGTTATCAAAACAACAAGAATTTAAGGGATCAAAATCTCTAGAGTAAAGGCAACACAGAGGGTAGGCATGAGACTACATGAAAATTTATCCTTTGGGACATTAGTCAAATACTAAAATTGTACTCTTGAGGTACATACTTCTGAGAATCCTAGAAGAAATTACCTAACGAGATATTACAAATGTAGGCAGATATTTTGATGATAGTATATTACTGAAGGGATGAAAATTGCAATTTAAAAACATTACAGAACAGGAACTTAGAAAAACTCAGACTTTCTTTTGAGATTCCAAAGGGGAAAACACCTACAGAGTAAGCTCTTTTTAACCAGTCTGTGAGTCAGAGAGCTTAAAGGTCTCAAGAGGTTTGATGTCATTCAACAGTTTTGGGAAATTCTCAATCAGTATTTGTCTCAAAATATAAAGTTCTTGGAATATAGTTCAGATGTAGATTTCTCTTGGTTTCACTCCCCAGTACTCCAAAGAAAAAAGAAATAGAGAGAAGAGAAAAAGAAGAAGATGAAGGTGAAGAAGAAGAAAGAGAATATTACTAATAAAACATAATTATAAAATAATCTTCCCTATGAACACAATTTCAAGAATTCCAAACACTTTATTAGGGGGTCAAATCCAAGCACTGTATATTTTTGCATTTTTTCAGAAAATAAAAGTTGATTAATATGATAGAAATTTAATTCATTCAGCAAATGAAGAGAAGGAAGAAAAATTATGTCATAATTTAGTGATAAATAATAGAAACTAAAGTAAAATTTAAAATATTTTATAATACGAAAAAATCCTCAGCAAACTAGAAATATAAGGAGATATATTAATCTTATACAGTTATCTACACAAAATCTCCTGCAAACTAACACTTTTGCTATAGGAACAAGGATGTCTACACTCCACTCTGATTTTTGTTCATGTGTTTACTTTGAGTTTAATTTTCTCTCTTTTCCAGGAAGAAGTTGATGTTATTAAATTGAGTCATCTCTTTTTTCTAATAGAGTGGTTGGGTGTATAATTTTTTTCTCTAAACACTATTTATGTGGTATCAATATTCCCTCAAACTTATGTTATATTTTATTTTAATTCTGCTCAACATAATTTCTGATTTTTATTTTGATTATTTTTGTGACTTATGAAATATTTAGAACAGTTTTAGCTTTCAAGTGTTTGAGAATTTTCTTTGAACTTTTCTTATGTTTCCTAAGTTAATTCTATTGTGGTCAGAGAAAAGTCTTTATGATGAATTATTTTGCAGCCCAGAATAATTCTTGCAAAGTATTTGGCATGCTCTTAAAATTCATGTTCATCTTTTTGTTGTTGGGTGAAGTATTCTATTGATGTCTATTAGATAATGCTGGCTGGTAATGTTACTTAAATATTATATTTCTTAATGGATTTCCTGACTAATGTCCTATCAGTTATTCAGAGAAGGGAATTATGCCAAGCAGGTAATACACACCTGTAATCCCAGTACTTGGATAGCCGAAAGAGGAGGATCACAGTTTCCAGGACTGTACAAGATAACTTAGGAAAACTGTTTCAAAAATTTTAAAAAAGGTATTGGGTGTGTAGTTCAGAGATAGCTCCTCCTTGAGTCCAGTGCCTAGTACCACAAAAGAGAGACAGAAAAGAGAATTGAAATATTGTCTTACAACTGTGGACTTGTAAATTTTTTTTTTGCAGCTCCATCAGATTTTTAATTTGTATATTAAAACTCTTTTATTAGGTACCTAAATGTTTAGGATTGTTGTTTTTTGGAAAATGTACTCATTTGATATTTTGAAATGACTGCAATTTCTCTTTATAATATTTGCTTTAAAATACACTGTTAATACAATTCTTTGATGTTAAAATATATTTTTCCAGGCATGGTGGTGCACAGCTGTAATCTCAGCACTTGAGAGGCTGAAACAGGAGGATTGCAGGTTCAAGGCCAGCCTTAGCAACTTAGTGAGACTCTGTTTCAAAATAAAAAATAAAAAAGGCTAAGAGTATAGCTCTGAGGTAGAGTACTTAAGAGTTTGAGGCTCAGCACTTAAAATACAAACATAAATAATCAAAATGAAATAGTGTTTTTCCTTAATTGTTAGGTTTAATTGCATTTTTATAGTTATATTTGAAGTAAACTCCTATAGGTAGCATATATGTATGTTTTAATTTTTTAAATACAATATTCAGTTTTTGCCTTTTAATTGGGGTATTTGACTGCTATATCTAATGTAATTAGTGATTAAATTAGATTACTAATACAAAATTTTTATCTTTATTTCATTTAATTATCATGTGTTCTTCATTTATTTCTTTTATGCTACCTTCTTCTGGATTAGTTGAATAGTTCCTATGGTTTCACTTTTTCTATATTACAACTTTATGTTACAATGTTTTGTTCATTATTTTAGTAATTAACGACTTATAGTATACATATTTAAATGATCAATATCTGCCTTTAAATGTTGTTATGCCACTCTACATAAAATATATGAATCTCAAAATAATATATTTCCATTTTCTCCTTTTCAATCATTATGCTCTTCCTATCTTACATTTCAGTTGCACATTGTTGTGTTTATATAGTCAATTTAAAATTATATTTAAATAATAGTAATATGAATTTTATTTACCAATGAACTTATTATTTCCAAGGCTCTTCATTCCTATATGTAGATCTCTATTTCCATTTTGCATAATTTTCCTTTTTCCTGACAGATTTTTTTCCATTTCTTGTATGGAAGATAAACTAATAAGGAATTATTTTGCTTTTGTTATTTTGAAGACATCATTATCCCACTTTCAATTTTGCAAAATATTTTCAGTTTCTAGAACTCCTTGTTAATTTTTTTGCTAACGTATCTTAAAAATATTCCCCAACTATCTTCTATTGCTTCTACCATTCACCTATTAACTTTATTTACTCTTTGCAATATAGTATGACTATTTTAAGGTTTCTATCCACGAATTCTACCATCCGTATCAATCCTGGGTTGATTTTAATTGATTCATTTTTCTTATAACTATGACACATATTTTACTCCCTCATTGCATGTCTACAAATTTTTGTTGGCTGACAAACATTGTGCTGAGTGATGCATATATTTATTTTTTGTCACTTTTTTGTACCTTTATTGGTGCATTATAGTCTCACATCATAATCCAGTTCATAATGATAATGACATACATGCACACGGCATTTGTGATCTTTCCCACAGCTTCCTCCTCACTCCCCTCTTCTCCATACAGATATTGAGATTGGCATTGGTAATGTATTGGCATTTCTCTTTACCACATTCTCATTGGTAATGATATTTGGCATTTACATAATGCAAATTAAAGTGATTCCTTCGTTGATTCTCCCTCTTCCCTCATCACTTTTCCCTAGACCACCTCCCTTGCTCAACTGAAGTTTCTCCTACATGATCTGAAGTCTCTTTGGTATCTCAAGTGCTGTCTAGCTTCTGGATGTTAGAAACATATGACCCTTCACTTTCTGTGACCATCTAATTTCACTTAACATAATGTTGTCCAGGTCCACCCATTTTCCTGCAAATGACATAATTTCGGTCTTCTTTATTGCTGATTAAAATTCCATTGTATGTATATCTCACAATTTTGTAATTCACTCATCTGTAAATGAATTATTTGGTTTCATAATTTCATAGGTTGGTCTCATAATTTGACTATTGTGAATTGTGCTGCTATAAACAGGGATATTCGTATATCGCTGTGATTTAAATCCCTTTGAATCCATTCCCAATTTTCTGAGAAATCTCCACTCTGACCTCCATAGTAGCTGTACTAATTTGCAATCCCACCAATAGTGTAAGAGTTTCTATTTCCTCACATCCTCACCAGCATTTATTGTTGTTTGACTTCTTGATGATTGCCATCCTAATTAGAGTTAGATGGACTCTCAAGTGAGCTCTGCAGACCTAGCCTGACATGACTGAAACTCTGAAATCTCTAAAAATTGCGAGCAAATAAACCTTTCTTCCTCTAAGCTGTGTAGTTAGGTTTATTGGTTTATGTATGGCAGTAAGAATGTTGACTGAGATAGGAATTCCTACCAGGAAGGAGATCACTGCTATATTTAAGCCTGAAATATGTGTTTTGTGAGTTTTTGAGGTTGATTTATGAGAGGAAGTTGGAAGGATCAGAATGTGACTAGAAAGGTGTTATGGTAGAGATTGTGCTAAGGATATTTCAGAGGGAAAAGAAGACTTCATAAGAAAAAGCAGTAAAAGCCTCATATGTTACATTCTGGCAAATAATTTATTGGCCTTTTGCCCATGTCCTATAACTTTTTGTGAAGATTAATCTAAAGGTAATGGACTGATTAAGTTGGTGGAGGAAATCTCAAAACAGCAAAGTATCCAAACTGAATTATTGATATCAATGTCCTCTTTCATGACACCAAGTTTCAAAAGCAAAAGGTAAAACAAAGGTATTTTATAGATTTGCAGTTTGGCTAGAAGGTCATGCATAAAATTGAGGCATAGAGAGATGATGTGTGGAAGAGAGTAAGATGGGTGAAAAAAGGGAAGCTCATAGCAGCTGTGATGGAGGTGTGGCCAGTACTGGCCATGAGGCAGGTGGGCCTAGCAGCAGCTATAATTGAAAAGGTCCCAGCAGTAGTGATTAAAGAAGGTTTGACTACCATTCCTGCTGCCAGTTGATCTAGGCACTCATGTAATGCTGGCTTTGCTGGAGGAAAAGGGGTCATGGAATTTTACCCTGAGACTATGAAAGAAGGTCTGGGAAGACAGGAAATGTGTGTCAGTGTCCCATTTCTTCTTTCTATAGCTCTATCTCTCCCTTTTGGAATGCAAATGTTTACTCTGTGCCATTATACATTGGATATATGCAACTAGATTTTTGTTTTTAAAGGTAATCACAGCCAAGAGTTTATTTGAGTCTTAGAAGAGACTTTGGCCTTTGGGACTTTTTAATGATACTAAAACTGTTAAGATTATGGAACCCATGGATATAGACTAAATGCATGTATTTTGCACTGTGTGGTGGTTGTGAAGTTGAGGGAGCCAGGATGGAGTTTAATGGTTTGGATTTAGGATTTCCCCCAACCCTCATAGAAACAAGGTAGCAATGTTGGAAGCAAGGGTTGGTTGCTAAGGAAGAGTATGGGGGTATGGCCTTGGGGATAATATGCTTCTTTCTCACCTTGCTGTCTCTTGCTTCCAGCCTGTATGATTTGAAAGCAGAGCTCATATCTCTCTCTCTCTCTCTCTCTCTCTCTCTCTCTCTCTCTCTCTCTGCCATACACAGAGCTTAGCAGAATCAGCCAGAAATGGACTAAAACTCTGAAATGTCCAAAAGCTGTGAGCAAATAAATTTTTCTTCCTCTAAGTTGTGTGGTCAGGCTTATTGGGTCATTGCAGTAAGAATGTCGACTGAGACAGTGGGGATGGAAATGTAACATAAGAAGTGGAAAAAGCCAGCATGTGTTAAAGAGTTTAATCATATTGGAGATATTTAAAAATTGATAATATGACCTAAAGTTTTAAGAGAATTTAAGGGCCCTGAGGGTGTCATTATAATATTTGCTACAATAAGTATGAATATTTAGCTACTCGGTGTCCTTATACTTTAATAAAAAATATTTGATAAGGCTGTCAATTTAGAAATTTTGGTATAAATTATAAAATAGCATAATTTGAAAGTTCCTGTATTTTAGGAGTACATGTGATGGTAAAAGGATCACATAAATGCTTAAGTAATTATTTTGTTTTCAGATATTCTTTCTTAGAAAAGAAAAATGACAAATTTGAGTTATTTTAGGGTTCTGATAATTTGGTTTTCATTTTAAAGACACTTTGACTTTGTTATATTTGGTGCCCTAATCTTTTCCCAAAAAACAGACATGGGAAAACCATTTTTCAATTTGCAATAAAAGTGTGGATGACTATTTTTACCTATATAATGAAAAGATAGAAAAGATTTTAACATATGGCCAAGAATACAATATATATATTATATATTATACATTTATTACTTTCTATTATCTTGCTTTGATTCCTGACCTCCATAATGCACAAATTTTATTATTCAATTATAGTAACATTGTTAATTCTAGTAGTTGTATGTTTATTTCCTCCTCTTTTCCTTTTTATTTCAAAAATCAAATGCTCTCCCTAATATGTAAAAGCTAAGAAGAAAGTGGGTCATAGGAAGGACTCTAGACAGAGAAGGAGAAACCTTAGGTGAGCAAAGAAGGTGACCTAACTGAAGATGGTGGGAGGGGGGAGAGGGAACCACCCTAATACACATGATGTACACTCACAAACATATCAAAGTCAATCACTGAGCTGAACATGAGAAGGAGGGAGTAGGGAGGGAATGGGGCCAGGAATGGGGAAAGGTTAAATGAGTGCTGTATATATGTTTGCCTCTACCAGCTTGTACCTCATTAAGATGCATAACTACAAGGCATCAATTAAAAAATAAAATTAAAAAAAAATTTAAAGGGAAACTTAAAGTGCTATAGGTACTCTAACACAATGATATCCCAAGGTTTAGCTAGAACATTTTATGGCATTTGCTAGAAGAAAGTGTTCTGAGCCATATAGTCTTCTGTGCACCAAGATAATTAATTAATTAATTAACTAAAAGGAGCCAGGCATGGTGGCACACACTTGTAATCCCAGCATTTGGGAGGCTGAGACTGGAGGATCCGGATTTGTGGCCAGCCTCAGGTACTTAGTGAGACCCTGTTTCCAAAAAAGGAATAAAAAATAGTGCTGGGGGTTTAGTTTGGAGGTAGAATGCCCCTGAGTTCAATTCCCAGTACCGCAAAAAAAAAAAAAAAAATTAATTAAAAGATGTGTTTACACATAAGCTCTACTCAGTCTTCTATATCTGGATGAATTAAATTAATGAATGAAGATTTTTCATTCAGCCTAGAACTAAAAGTTAATAATAGAAATGGTAACCACAAAGAAGAAAGAGCAAGCAGAGAATGAACACCATTCACAGATTTGTTCTTCATGTAACTCGTGGAAGATCTTCCCTATGACTAGACAATCTACAGTCTTTTCCCCAAGGAGTACACAATTGGGGAGAAAAAGTAATAGCAATACATTCTCACAGAAATTTTAAGGGAAACATTCTTTATGGCTACCATGTTGGTAAAATTAATTTTATGCCTTTTTCCTGAAGCATTGTGACAAGATTATTAAGAGTCAAGATATACACACCCCAGACCAGAGCCACAGAACAAGTCTAGATGCAAGACTAGAGAAAGTTTTCCAAGAGATACAGACATCAGGATACACACACACACACACACACACACACACACACACACACACACACACACACTATATGTATATAGTGTGTATGTATATGTATGTATATAGTGTGTATGTATATGTATAGTGTGTGTGTGTTATTAGGAATGGGATTCAAGGGCATCCTTCCTCTTAACTACACCCATACTCCTATATTATTATCATTTGTTTTGAAATAGGGCCTCATTAAGTTGCTGAGGGCCTTGCTAAGTTGCTGAGTCTGTCCTTGAACCTGTGATCATTCTCTCTCTGACTCACAAGTACTGGGATTGCAGGCATGTACCACACCTGGCACATCGCACATACTATATTGAACAGTACTGGCTGCTTAAGATATGGCCAAAGAGAGAAAGCAAAGGAACCTTGAACTACAACTCTCTCAGCGCTCTTAATTACAGTTAGCCTCATGGGAGAGTTTACATGTGAGTCTGCCTCTCACTAGGCTGTGAGCATTTCCTGGGCAGGCACCATCTCTTACTCAGCTGAATTACACCCATTATGCATATTGTCTTAAATATAGTAGCACAGTCCCTTGAGTGTTTAACTCAATTGTGCTGAAGCAAAGGTCAGGAAAATCAGCCTTCGTGGATGTAAGAGAAATATTGCCATTCAAATTGCAGCTGTGTACATGATTTTAATAAAACATGCCTATTTCTTTTAAAGAAAGCACAAGAAAAGACTGTTAAGCTGTTACTGTAATTATTTCACCAGGAAATTGATAACCCAAAAGAGCTTGTTTGTGACTGTGCTGGAAAGCTCTGTGTATCAAATTAAATCACTTCTCAATGAGATCATTACTGCAGGCAAATATATGATCGTCAGCATATTATTTTTAGAAGTTTCAATTCCTTTGAAATGTCAGTCTAAACAGAAAAGAACACTGTAATAACTTGGGCTAAATGTGCACACCATGTCTTCCTATGCACATATTTTAGTCACAGTGCTCTCTCTAATCTTCACTATCTCCATTATATCTATATTTCTCTTGAATAGTATAACTTTCTTTGCCCAAACCCAAATAAAAACATGATAAATGCATCTACCATGTATGAACTCCATCATGTGTTTCCAAATATTTTTAAAAATTGCATAGAATGTAATGTACAGAAAATTAAACAATAACAAAAGGAATAGCACAAAGCAAAAATACAATCACAACTTCCTATACTGACAGTCTTGTCTTTTCATATTCCCTTGCTTAAGAAGAAGCTGCAATTTTATCCAAATGATTATATGCCACAATAAAATAAACCTTATATCTCTGGTACATATTTCTTAGGTTGTAGAACAAGTGAGGAAGACTGGAATGACATAAAGATATATTTGAAGTTTTAAATTAATCCCATTGGCCTTAAGAATTACAACTCAGTATAATTATAATATATATTTGTTTGAAAATGTTGACATGGCATGGCTTTGAAAACAAAACAAAACAAGACAAAACTAATATGCTTAGAGGATAAGCAATCTTCCAAATAGGATTTAAATTATTTTTTGAAATGTGCAAAACTATTTTTTCAATTGACAAATTAAGTTTTCTAATTTCATAATCAGTATTATAATTTTTTAAAGACTCAGCTTATTAGCAAAAAGATATTAAGGCCTAATAAGACTAAAGAATGTCATTAAAATATTAAATAAAATTAAAAAATACCTCTTCATGTCCCTGCTAATCTCTCCACAAGGATTTTAAATCCTACTGCTCCTTCTTTCTTCAAGTCATCGCTCTGTAAGTCATTTATTTTCTTTGTATTCAGATTTTTTAATTGTACTGAGTTATCTCCCATTGTCTATCATCATCTACAAGCTCCTCAATTCTTATAGACCCTTGCAAAAATCCTATACAAAATTGTCCAGCTCTATGTCCTCCTATGGTTTACTATATCCTGAGAAATTATGCATCAGCCAAAGAATCACATAAATCAGCATATAATTAAAACCCATCTGATTTCCAAATCTACTGAATTATTTTCAATAGTTCTATTTTATCAGTAGTAATGGTATAGCCAGCCACTTCCTTCTTTTTCAAATCTCCCCTTCTCTCAAACTCTGTGATAAATCTTTATATATCCTTGGTCTATTTTTTATCATCTTTTGTAATT
>PVLC010047853.1:0-10926 GCA_004027655.1 Graphiurus murinus
CCAGTATGACACATTGGTCAAATTGCTCTGAACTTCAGTTAAAAGTGGATAATGATGGTCTCTGCCTACAAGTTTTTTGTAGCAATTAGAGGTTTCATGGAAAGTACCTAGAATAGTTTAGCACATCTGTAGAATACAAATTCTCAGTAATGTTAGCAATTATTATTTAATATTCACTTGTTAATTTTAGCAACTGCATTATACTATCTTCCTAATCTCCATGGTTGGAAACACTGGCTATCAAGTTATGCAAACCAGAATCGTAGGAGTCGTACTGTCTGGGACCTCGGATGTAGAAATTGGCATGGGGTGGGGGATGAAAAGTCAGGATAATATGATGACTGGAATTTATTTTGTGACTTCCTAGGAGCTGGGCACTGAGCCTGGCATACATTTTCATTTTTTTCCCTCCAGCATTTCTGCTGGGTAGATGATAAAATTACAGGCATAGAAACTGAGAGTTAAGAGATGTAAGGACCTAGCCAAGGTCACGCAGGCAGTAAGCAACAGAGCAGAGCTTAAGTCTTCGCTCTTCCTGGAAGGCCTGCCCTTCATCCTGCTGCGTCCCAGCCTCCAGAGAGAGAGAGCGTGCAGAGGAGCGCATGTGGGGCCTGTTGCCAAATTTGATAAATGGGACCTTGGGTGGCTGTGGAGGGAGAGCAGAGTTGTTCCCAAAGGGTACAGGTAAACTGAGGCAGTGAAAGAACAAGAAACAGGAGCCAAACTAAAAAGGAAGATGGTTTGTGTGGAAGATACGGTAAGTGAGACATCACCCACATGCAGGACCGAGGCTGGAGCCTGCTGGCATATGAGGGAGTTAGTAAGAGCACTGCTCTGTAGATTCAGCTTGTGAGTTCTTTCTCTCTCTCTCTCTCTCTCACACACACACACACACACACACACACACACACACACACCTGGGACACATCATCTAAAAATAAGAGCTCACACCATTCATTCTGCTCAGCATGGGGCACCCCCTCTGGGCTAGGACTGCGCCTGGCCTCCCTAGGGAGGGTGGAGGGGGAGACAGGCACGGGGCAGGCAGTGAGACCTCGGGGGGAAGGCAGGTTCTCCGCCCCCAGCCTGGTCATCAGCCATTAGCTTCACGCCTCGGGCAAGTCATTTCCTTCGTGCGTCTTCAGTTTCCCACAGGGAAAAGGGGGTGATGCAGGATTGCAGGGCTGCAGGTGAGGCACACCAGACCCTTGCCAGGCCTGAGAATTGACTTGATAGAAGAGTAACAGGAGAAAAGCACACACGTTAACTGTAAGTTCTACATGACCTGGGATCCTCATGAAGTGTCAAAATCTGTATGCTGTTTTATTAGGAGGAACAAAGTTAGGCAATTGTGGGAAAGTCACTAAATTATGTGGAAAGGCTAAAGGAAGGTAAGACTTGTTTGTAAAAGATCTGCTCGTATAGAATTCTCTGGGCTGTGACATCCCCCTGGAGAATTTTTCCTTTCTCCCGGTGCCCAGAGGTCCTCTTTCATGTAGGAATTTTCATCTCCTGTGTTCAGGAAGAACGAGGAGATTCCGATGCCCTTCTTGCGTTTGCTGTCTCTCAAGCATCTTCAACCCAAAGTAAGCCTTATGCCAGCGTGGCCTACTCTGCCATCTTTAGCACCGACCCCACAGAATTGTTATGGGGACTGAGTAAGTTCATGAATGTACAACACTTGGTGGCTGGCACCTACTGTGTGCTAGGTGTTTATTAAGTTAAAGGTCTGATAGAGTTGGTTTAGCTGGGGAATCAGGGCGTCCCTGGGGAGATGACAAAAATCCAAGGTGGCGAATTAGAGTCAACCCGAGAAGACATAAATGGCCGTCCAGGCAAAGGAGGCGGGGGGATGTGGAGGCCGGGAGGGGCCTCGCCTGGCCACACAGGGTGCGAGGAGGAATGCTGGGCTCAGATAGACACGGGGTCGGAAGCCCAGCACACACACAACTGCAATCCCAGTACTCAGCACTTGGGCTAAGGCAGGAGGATCACAGGTTCGAGGCTGGCCTCAGCAATTTAGCAAAAGCCTGTCTCAAAATAAACAGGGGCAGGGGTGTAGCTTTTCAGGAAGAATTTTGTTGTTGTTGTCTTGTTTTTCTGTCCAGGGCTATCACTCTGTCATCCCCCCATCCTGCCATTTCTACGGCTCACTCAGGAAAAGCCACCTCTCTCTAAAGCTCTGTCACACACATCAGCTGCCCTGATTCTGATCTCTTCCGACCACCAGGGCCTTGGCCTGCCACAGCCCTTAGCCGGGTGCCTGCTGAGTGTCAGGTCAGGGGACAGAGGCCGTGGCCGGAGGCTGGGGTTTTAGGGGAGAGCCCTTCCAAAACGTCTTCATGGAAGGAGGAATGCTTTCCAAATGGGTTCTAAGCAAGCATGAGCTAAAAAAGCATAATCCTTATTGATCTTTTACACAAAGATACTGACATTTTTCATATGCAGTTCTACAAGTTTAGCATGCACATAGATTAGCACAGCCTAAGTCTGCGGAATTGAAAAAAACCAAGGCCCACATCGAGAAATTATGTGGCAGCATAATTTGGGGGAACCGGGTGACAGGCCTGTAAAGGAGTGTATTTGGAAGGGAATCATGGGCACTCTGATTGGAGAAGGAGGAGAGAGACAGGCTAAGGGGTTTCATAAAGTTACCCACAAAATTGGCCAGGTGTAGAGGACGCAGTACCAGGTTCAGGGATTAATGAAGCCACTGATGAAGTGGACCAGATCCCGGGCTGGGGATGCTGGCCACAGAGGAGAGCATAGGCTGCCCGTGCAGGTGACCGCCTGGCTCTATTGGCTGTACAAACACCTCTGGCTGTCCCCAAAGCTGGCGTCACTCAGCTCCTCGCCAGCCAGGAAGGAAGACATACTTTAGATCTAACAGGCGTTGATTATGACACCTACCGGTGTTTTCTATGCCACTCAGAGAAAGAATTCTGTGATGAAAATGACGACCCATTGCAACTGTGAGACATGGCATGTTGGTGTTGAGCTGTGGGGAAGGGCGTCGTGGAACTGAGAGGTGTGATGGGATTTCTCTGGATGGGTGAGACGGAGACATATCTCTCTGCTGCGGGGGAGGAGCAGAGTTGTGGAAAGGCCAGGACTTTGGGGCACGACGCCCTTGCTTCAAAGCCTGACGCCGCCGTGACTGGCACATGGTCCCCGGCTTCCACGGAGGTTCCGTCTTCCACTGCAAGAGTTTGCTGGGAGGATTCTGTAATCAAAAGTCTGTGCATTCTCCTCCACCTAGGGCTCACTCCACAGGTGCCTGTGGTAACTGTTAGTGAGCCAGAGAGTCTACAGGTGAGCTTACCTGGAGGGAAAGCATGCCCGCTGATGGAAATCCCAGCGTCTACAGGTCGTGAACCGTCCACCTCTGGATTTTATTTCTTGGTCATGGATAGATAGCTGAGATTCCTTGAAGCTAGAGCCACAGGGCGGGTTCCACTCTGCTTAGCTTGGTCAACAGTAGAGTCAGCTATGGCTGACTTCTGGGTAAACACATTTGCAGAGTCTGAGCTGAAACCTTTTGCGTCAGCAGCCTTGTGCAGACACAACCGCGAGCTGGGGCAGCGGTTTTAAAGCAGAGCTGGTGTCTCTTCCTCAGCCTCAGGGAAGACTTCAGCGGCACCTCTCACCCTCCACTAGCCAGGGTGCAAGTGCGATCATGGCAAAGAAAGGTCCCCGCTTCCTCCAGCTGCCTCCTCGGCTTCGTGTACATGAGACAGCAGGTCAAGTCGCTGCCGGCAGAGAACCACAGGAGCTCTTCTGAACTCAGCCAGACGCACCTGACTCCTCGCTGTCCTGTTTGCTTGGGAGGCCGCTTGAGTCTGGAGCCATCTGTAAACTCTACTTGGTCCCCTAGTCTTCCAGGACTTCTAAAGAGACATCTGGAGCTGGGTGTGGTGGCCCACACTTGTAACTCCAGTACTCGGTAGGCTGAGACAGGAGGATCGTGGGTTTGCAGCCAATCTCTGCTACTTAGTGAGGCCCTTCTCCGTAGTGTAGCGAGATCCTATTTCCAAATAAAGGATAAAAAATAGAGCTGAGGGTGTAGCTCGGAGGTAGAATGCCTCTGGGTTCAATCCCCAGTAACACACACACACACACACACACACACACACACACACACACACACACAATTAAATAAAGAGACATCTGGGTTCTGTAGGGGAAATCTGTGTTTTCTTGGAAAACTACTGTTGTAGACTGCGCACACCCCTCCCGGTTGCCTGACTCTAGCTCTCTCTGCCTTTGAGCAGTTTACAGCCCCACACGTCGTGAAGCACTGTTGGTATGTCAAGGACTCTTGTCTGGGCACAGAGGAGTAAATCTGGTCTTGTGGGGGAACCCCCCCGCTCCCATGGAAAAGCCGGGTGTTTTAGGCTCATTTCACCATTCCTAATCTACAAATGCATTCTTCAGCTTGTCCTTTGATTACAGCACCTCGTACGTGCGCATGTTGTAGCTGTGTGAGAACTGTGTTTGAGCTCTCTCTTTCTGCCTTTTATTCAGTTTTTAGCTACAAACTCTTAGGTTGGTGCCAACAAGCCTGCTTATTTCAGAGGTAATCATTGAGGTGACAACAGAAATCGCACACCACGATGGCCACCTTATCCACGTACCCCACCCCATGGTCTTGTGATGCTCACGTGCCTGGCCCACCATAATCCGTGTGTGTGTGTGTGTGTGTGTGTGTGTGTGTGTTAAAAGTCTGAAACAAAATTATAGTTTCGAGCATATTGCTGTGAATGGCTGTAACAAAGGAGATCACTGAGGCAATGAGAAGAGCAGCAAGTCCTCTGCGGAATCACGCACCCCAGGTCCTTCCCCTCTAGAAGGACCACACTGGCGCCACGGGAGGCTCGTGTGGTGCCAAAAATGTACCTGCTGGCGCAGCCGGCATCCCTAGCTACTTTCTTAGCCTTTTGTGCAATTTGTGGCCTTAGAATAATTCTCCACTATCTTAAACAAGTGCCGGTGGGGGTTGGGGGGAGGGAACGGTGCCTTGTCTGAGAAGAAAGTGGACACGCCAAGGTCAGCGTTGGTAAGGCAAAGGCACAGCCCGCCGTAGTATAAGGTGTGTGACACGGTAGTGGTGTGACGTGCGCCTGCGGAGGTATCAAAGGTGCTCTGAAACAGCTTCAGACACCTGCCCCAACTCTGAGGCCCTGTGACTTGAGAGTTCCCAGGCCGAGATGACTAACCAGGGCGTCTGTCCTGCGGGAGCCCTGGGGAGGCGTCCTGTTTTGAAGGCCTTCCCTTACTGGAACGGGTCTAGGAGCTAGGAATGATCGTGTGTCCTATTGTTTTCTAAGTAAAATGCACAAATCATCACAGTTGATGACAATGAGCTCCTTGTACATGCATGTTCCTGAATACACAGGCAGTATATTTGTCAAATAAACTTCCCAGTTAAGTTTTAATTTCAAGAAACCTTGTCTTTGATTGAGCTAAGCCAGAAATTATTTTACTTAGGTTTGGAGAATCCAATGTGTATGCAATCTCAGTTGTTTTGAGTAAAGAATCAGATTTTTTAAAATACTTTGCCTCCTCTGATTTCAAGCTGAATAAATAAGGAAATGGAAGAGTTTTAATTTACTGAGTTTTGGATTATATGCTTTAAACCGAAGTTAGGGAGCCTGTGTTAGTGATCATTTCTCACCCATCATCTTGAATGTTCTGGACAGACAGTAAATGCTCAGTAAAGGTAGGGAAGAATGACAAATTAAAGAAATTAGCTACTAAAGTCACATTATCAATGCTTGAAAGGCTTACTTCCACTTCACAGGATTAAAAACAGGTTGTTTACAGTTTTTACAGATAGCAAGATAACAGACTTGATCCCACTTTTTGTCGTGAAGAAAAACCACATCGTTAGTGTTCACACGTGCACTTCATACGGAATTTGATGAACACACAGCAAACTCTTCACAGTGGTTACCCCCAGTGAGCGGTGGGGGTTCTGAGAACGCTACCATTTGGACACTCTGGGCTTCTGGAAGCAAAAAATTCAACAAAAGAGAAGCTTAAGACTTAGCAATTGTTTTCTGACATAAAGAGGACCAAGGCAGGGTGACCCCCGTCAACCCAGTGACTGAGAAACGTTATTCAGGATCCCCACTTGCCATCTTCCCGCTTGTCTCCCAGGAGTGCCACACGTCCCCTGTAGCCGTGACAGTGTCCAGCAAAGAGAGGTGGCTTTCCTCATGTATCGGTTTACAAGAGTGAGGAAAAAACACCCCCAGAATCCCACCAACTCTCAGGCCACAGTGGCCAGGACTGCATCATTTGCCAGGAGAAGCTTCCTTAGCTTGGACCCATTCCAAGTTGTCCCCTGGGCTGGGAAGGGGCCCTGTCTCTAGCACAGGGCCATGCAGGGGTTAGCACCTACAAGAAGCCCATGTATGCATGCCATTAAAGAAGGAAAGACAGGAGTGGACAAGAGAAACAGACAACAGTAGTTAACATAGAGAAAGTCACTTTTTGCTTTCTGTTCATCTGCATTGTTTTGTCAGCCACTTTTGTAGTTAATATTTTAAATGCATTGTGGTTTAGAGATGGAATGCCCCCCAAAACACCTCTAAGCGTTGACAATGCAGAAATATTCAGAGGAGAAATAACGAATCAGGACTGTAACCTCATCGGTAGATAAATCCACTGATAGATTACTAACTTGAGTGGATGTCCTGGGTAGTAACTAGGCAGGTGGGTCTCCAGGGGTGTGGCCTCGGGGACTGGGTCTGTCCGGGTCCCTTCCTCCCTCTCTCCCTCTCTCTCTCCTCTTGGCTGCTGTGAGGGGAGCCTCCCTCTGCCATTCCCTGCCCCCGGGGTGTTTCTGCCATGGGCCCAGCCAGTTATGGCTGAATCTCTCAAACCCCCGGGGCCAAGTATATCTTTCCATCTCAGACTTGTTCTTGTCAGATATTTTGGTCATAGCAACAAAAAGCTAACACGAAATGTGTGGTCATGTTCAAGATATTCTTTCTCAATCTCCTGTGTCTACACGGTGTGATCTAGTAATTCACCGGTTATGTCCGTTGTTGACCCTGGGTTTTGTCCTGAAGCTTGGCTCACCACTTAGCCAAAGCAGGTCTCTTGGTCAAATCCAGCTGCATCTTCATCCATAAAACTAAATTAACAACCCTTTCCACTACCTACCTCGTCAGGATATGAGACTATTACTAAGGTGTTAACAAAGCTTTCATGCAAATAGAATCCTTTGCGTTGTTAGGGTCCTGCTGTTATTTGCCAGTCAGGGGAAAACTGATAAATGTCCTTGGTGTGTTGTAAAGTTCACAGCAGGGGAAGAGAAAAGAGAACACCACAGCCAATTTAAGGATCCTGGGTGGATCCCACTGAAGTTGGAGCTATGTTTCCATAGTACAGTCCTCTTGTTAAAACAATAGTCGGCTGGGTGTGGTGGTGCACACCTGTAATCCCAGTACTTGGGAGGCTGAGACAGAAGGATCACAGGTTTGAGGCCAGCCTCAGCTACTTAGTGATACCCTGTTTCAAAATAAAAAATAAACTAGGGCTGGGGGTATAGCTCAGAGGTAGAATGCCTCTGGGTTCCATCCTCAGCGCCACAAACACCACCACCACCACCACCACCGCGACAACAACAAAGGAGTATAAAAACCAAGGGGAAGAACAATCCGTCTCCTTTGGATTTTGTGAGAGATGTAGACTGAGGAACTCACTCTTTGGGCTGGCAGGTCCTGCCTTCATCTCCCCCGCTACCCCATGCCTCCCTTCGCTCACACTCCTCTCCTTGAAATACCTAATTTCTCTGAGCCATTGACCTCAGATAGTAAATAAATACTCAAAATACTCAGAAAAGGTTTTATCAAGTTGTCATTGGCAAAATGTGTGTCTGGAATACAGACCTCCCTACAGTCCCTTGAGTCGACCAGATGCCCACGAGTTTATCAACACAACAAGGAGTGCAGTTTTGTATCCCTGTTTCTGAACTGCCTCCCACTGTGTATGACACGCTTCCAGCCGTCTCCATAGCAACCCCGCCGCATCCCTGGACACTCCTCTCCACTAACCTGCAGCTCTGGGAATGGCCCCAGGCATTCTGCTTCTGTTTTGCCTCAGTTCCCCTTGACCCATGATCTAAACTGTTGCGCTGTATTTGCAGCATTTTTTAGAGCCTGGCACCCCTGGGGTCCGATGCTGCTATCGTAGCTGCTAGTAGCACTCGCAGGGGACTGAGATCTTGCCTTCGTGTACACAAGCCATCCAAGTTATTTCAACAGAATTTGCAGGGTGTGGATATGGTTCCCTCCAATCTAACCAACGGTTGTTGCTTTTCAATACTTTTAGCATTTGTAATAATTCAAGGTCCAGCACGCATTTTTGCCTATAGATTTGTTTTCTTGGGAATGTTACTCGTAGTCACTTTGGAGAATGTCGATTTTGTCACCTATGTCCTTATTTTCTTGGGTCCTCAGAATTTTAAAATTATCTAAGAGGGGGTGTCCTTACACTGGGTCTGTTCTCTTTCTGGAAGAAGAAGTGCACTTTGTAGTCAACCTGCATTTCATGAAGGGTGAGACGGTCTCCTGCCTCTGTGAACCTCTGTGACTCTTCCTTCTGTCTGCCCCACAGGTCTGCCGACGTGAGCGCCACTTGTCCCCCGGACAGTACCGGGGAACCCTCTTTGCCGATCAGCCGCTGATGTTCATCGCGCCGGCCAGCAGCCCGCCCAGGGCCAAGCTGTGTGAACTGGTCCTGCTGTGTGGCGGCCGGCTCAGCCCAGGCCCTCGCCACGCCAGCATTGTCATCGGACCCTATGACAGGAAGAAGAACGCAGCAACCAAGTACCTGTCGGAAAAGTGGGTCTTAGGTAGGACTCGAGGTTCAAAGACAGGGCGGGTCCTGGGGGGGGACGCCAGCGGGAGGGACGAGGACGGCTGCTGCTGGTCACACGACCATCACGGTTCACCTCAGAGCCACTGCGTGGTGGCCACGGCCCCTGCCAGGCTGCCTGGGACTTTGGATTCAGGCCTGGGGCTCTGCCCATCTGGCTTAGCAGCCGTGCTATTGTCCTGCACATCCTGGTCCTTACTGACAGCCGAGAGCAGTTCACAGGGAGTAACCTCGCTGGACTCTACCCGCTTTTGCTTCCCCAGCTCCTGGGGAGAGCCTGGCCTACACCAGCTCCGCTCCAGCCAGTGTCACCTGGGCAGTGTGGCTGCAGAGCTCGGGTTGGCGTGGTTCAGCACCAACTTGTGCCAAATGCCGCGGGAGGTTCTGGGGTGGGTAAGTGCCAGCGACACACCCTGACCACAGGAGGCTGTCCCCCTGCCTCATGGTGATGACGTGTGGTTCATCTGTTATGCCATCTCTTGTGGTGCTGCTGGGAGGGCCAGCTCAGCGGGACCGTGCAGCTGGGACAAACATCGTGGTGAGCGGGGCGGAGGGCAGGGTGGCGGCCTTTGTGCTGGATCCTGCGACTGGGGCACTCACAGCAGATGAACTCCGGGCCCTGCGTTGGGAGTGACCCTCGCTTCTTCCTCCGTGTGGGTTTGATGGACATATTAGTTTGCTAGGCTGCCACAACAGAGTAATGCAGACCGGGCAGCCTGAAGACCAGAGGCTTTTTCTCACAGTGCAGCAGGCTGGAGGTCCAGGGGGAGGGTGTCGGGGCTGGTCTCCGGAGGCCTCTCCAGGGCTTGCAGCTGCCTCTTTCTCCTGATGGCCTCAGGTGGTCCCCCCTCCGTGCTCCTGGGCCCTATGGTCTCCCTCTGGCTGTCCAAACTTCCTCTTTTTTTTTTTTTTTTTTTTTTTTTTTTAGTACTGAGGACTGGGGATTGAACCCAAGGGCATTCTGCCTCTGACCTACACCCGCAGCCCTATTTTTTATTCTTCATTTTGAAACAGGGTCTCACTAAGTTGTGGAGGGCCCCACTAAGTAGCTGAGGCTGGCCACGAACCTGTGATCCTCCTGTCTCAGCCTCTCAAGTACTGGGATTACAAACGTGCGCCACCACGCCCGGCTTCAAACTTCCTCTTCTTAAAGCCTCCAGTCAGGCTGGATTACAGCCCATCCCAGTGACCTCATTTTTGGAAACACATTTTATTAGTGCACTGTAATTTTATATCCTAATGAGGTTCAGAGTGATCAAAAAACACGCACACACAGCACTCGGTGTGCTCCTCTCCAGTCCCGCGGGCTCCCTCTTCCTCCCGGTACGTACATGTCATTGAGATGGGGACTGATAACTTCACATGGCACGCCACTCCTTGAACTCTGTCCTTTGTCGCCAGTCTCCTCTCCCTTCCCCTCCCTTGGCCATTCTCCCTCCTTTATCAGAAGTCCCTTTGGTTTCCCAATTTCCCTCTAGCTTCCACATATGAGAGAAAATATAGGACCCTTCACTCTCCTTTTAACTTAATCGAATCCTCAAAGGACGTCCCTCCAAATGCAGTCACATTCTGAGGTGCTGGGGTTGGGGCTTCACCATGGGAACTTTGAGGGGACACGGTTCAACCCCAACGATGAATTACCTTTGTTTCAGCACCTTCAGCCGAGGCCCGTCCCTGGCTTCTTCACGACCTTGGCCTCTTCACGACCCACTGGCCCCCTGGCTTCCTCTCCTGCTTCCTCTCCTCCCGGCCTTCTTATTCAGTCCCCCTTCCACATACTCCCATGGTCTCTAAATCCTAAACTCCTGGCTTTGCTCGCCCTTTGCTGCAAATCATCCTTTAATAGATAAGTAGATACCACAATTGTCCAAATTACATTCACATAGAACCACATACATTTTATAAATATCTTTTAAATGACTGATGGTTGTCCTTGATAGAATTTTAAAGCAGAGCAACCAAAAGTGGTTTTTTTTTTTAAACTCTCTGGCACAGAGTAATTTATATTTTGCTTAGAAACTAACTTCAAGGGGGGAAAAA
>PVLC010047854.1:0-10954 GCA_004027655.1 Graphiurus murinus
CTCCATCCATCTTAAAATATTTTTCTCTCTTGAAATTTTTGCAATGTATTTCTCTGCTTCTCTTCTTATATTGTGGGCTACAACTTTATTGTACTCTTTATGTACATCATTCTCTTTATTCTTCCTAACTCTCACCTCAGTTTTGAACCCTCTGACTCCTCTATATCTTGACCATTTTTTTTTTTTTTTTTTTTTTTTTGCGGTACTGGGGATTGAACTCAGGGGCATTCTACCTCCGAGCTACACCCCCAGCCCTATTTTTTATTCTTTATTTTGAAACCGAGTCTCACTAAGTTGCGGAGTGCCTCACTAGGTAGCTGAGGCTGGCCTCGAACCCAGATCCTCCGGTCTCAGCCTCCCAAATGCTGGGATTACAAGCGTGCGCCACCACGCCCGGCTATCTTGACCATTTTTTATGTCAGAAAATATTTTATGTCACCAAGCTCTTGCTCTCTTTCCTTTAATTGAATGTCTAACATTTTGTAATCATTTGTCATTGCATATAGTGTTGCATATTGCATAAATCATTGCCCACTTCTGGATAATAAAATCAAGGGCTCTTTCTAAGGCTGTCTTCTCCCAATATTAATTGCTGTTTCTATTCCACCATGAGTTACTAAAATGCATATCTCAAATCCATCATCTTAGCTTTATCTCCACTGCTACCCTCATTGTATCTCATCTAGATTATTGAGATAGTTTTTTAACATATTTCTTCAGTCAACTCTCACTCCAAGGAGATAATTCTCTACATGGCAATCATGGTAACATTTTAAATATATAAGCTGAATAATTTCACCTCCCTGCATAAGAACTTCAGTAGGGCTCTCATGGTTCTCAGAATAAAACCCAAAGCCTCACTTGGCACACAATTATTCATCACAATGCTGTCTGAGCTTCTTGCCAACTCTATCTTAGAACATAGTCCATGTCTCTCTCTTCCTTATCATGTTACACTTTTACTAAGTCCCTCTCTATTTTCCCTAAAGTAGTCGAATCTTTTGTCACTCGAAAGATTCTCTTTTTATTCTTCAATACCTGGACAAGTTGCTTTAGCCTCCTATGGATTTAAACTTACATGCCATTTTTCAAAGCTCTTCCACAGAATAGTTTTTTTTTTTTTTTTCTATTAAATTCTTCCTAGAAATCACAACCAGGAACTGTAGCATTCAGTTTTGTGTATTTTTGGTCAGTTTTTTATTTCATGAGTATAAATTGAATTAGGTCACAGATACCATAGGGCTTGTTCAAAGATAAATTCTCTTCTTCTAGTATAATACTGGCATATAGTAGGCATTGTGCAACTGAATTATAAATGAATGAATGAATGAATGAATGAATGAGCAAATCATGTTATCATCTGAGAAAGGTATCTTCTATCAAAATTCTCTGCTTAAAGTCGGGCATGGTAGCATACACTTGTAATCCCAGTACTTGGGAGGCTGAGCCCAGAGGATCTGGGTTCACGGCCAGCCTCAGCTGCTTAGAGAGACCCTGTTTCAAAACCAAGAATTAAAAAATAGGAATGGGGGTGTAGCTCAGAGGTAGAATGCCCTGGGTTAAATCCCAGTAAAATACACACACACACACACACACACACACACACACACACACACACACATTCTTTGTTTAACCTATATGAGAAAATTTGGCCACAATATCTAATTCAGGGAACCAGGAAGAATGCAAAACTATTTGACATCCTGTGCTCAGTGATACAGAAAAGGCATGTGTTCCCATTGAAGGAGTAGGAATCTCAATTGCCAGCTCTCCAGATGCCCCTCCTTTGAGCCAGATGAAGCCTCACAGCTAGTTTTATTTTACCCAGATGCTACCTTTTTGAGATTTTGGCAAAACAGATGTAAACTAGGTCTGTGATCCAAGACCTAGCCCCCAGCCCTATTTTTTTTTTATTATTTATTTTGAAACCGAGTCTCTCTCGCTCGCTCTCGCTCTCTCTCTCTCTCTCTCTCTCTCTCTCTCTCTCTCTCTCTCTCTTTCTTCTCTCTCTGCCCTTAGTGTTCATAATAGAGTAGCAAACATGAGACACTTATATCTCTTCCGAAGTCTGTTTTGATGACCCAGTTGCCTAATGTTACATAATCTAGAGCGCATTTCTAATTGACTGTAACAGATCAGCCACTAGACAAATGTGTCTATGAAGTTAAAAACTTTTTGCTCTAAACACGCACGCACACACACACACACACACACACAAACACACTAGTAATTGATAAGTATTAAAATATTTAGGTTTGGCATTTTATCCTTCTCAGACTTTGTTTTTGTAATTAAAAAATAGTTTTCCATATGTAATTTTTATTTTGTTTTACAAGCAAGAAATCTCCACTTTGATTTATGTCTGGAACCTTCGTACACTCATTTTATAATGTTTTCTCTTTCCTTGTAGAGAAGGAAAACATGGCCACTCAAATAAAATAAGTGTTTATTCAAAGCTGGATGTTGACTCTTTTTGTGTGTGTGTGTGTGTGTGTGTGTGGTACTGGGGATTGAACTCAGGGGCATTCTACCTCCGAGCTACACCCCCAGCCCTATTTTTTTTATTCTTTATTTTGAAACCGAGTCTCACTAAGTTGCGGAGTGCCTCACTAGGTAGCTGAGGCTGGCCGCGAACCTGGATCCTCTGGTCTCAGCCTCCCGAATGCTGGGATTACAAGCGTGCGCCACCACGCCCAGCTTGGATGTTGACTCTTATCTGTTATCCCTGACAGAATATATAGTCTCTGAGTCCTAATGATGCACCTAAAAACGGAAGCTAATAATAATCCCTTTAAGATATTTAAGATAATAGATATAAATATAAAATAGTGCCTATAAGGATAATATTTAATATATTCCATATATTATCCCAATAATCAGAGACCATCTCAAATATTTTTAAAGAAAAATATATTGGACTAAATAATACAGTGTTTCTATACATACATAAATGAAATGACTGCATAAGGACATTTTGTTCTGATTTTACAAACTTCATAAATTTTTGTATATCAGAAGAAAAAGATATAAGCACAAGTGAGACAGGATCTGGCCTCTTTATTCTTAGGCTCAAGAACAAGGGGAGCAGGACGTGGACTGATACAGGCTGATACTCCCAAAGACAAAGGTGTACAGATGTTATGGCATCTACAAGGCAGGCAAGGCCCCGTTTCTGGATGTGATCAGATCTAGAGGTGGAGTTTTAGCGTCACCTGTCCTCTGCTTTATCATGCCTCTTCATGTGATACACACCTCATTACCAATTTAAGTCTCCACCCTGGGTTGTGATTTTCTCTATGCTAATAAAATTAAGTGTAGTTTACTTCAGTAAATACTTTACACATGCACTTGTCCCTCACCTTCTGAAACCCAGATCAAAAGAAAACCTCTAAAACTGCTTAAGGGGAAAGGAAAGACAGAAAAACAATGAAACATTGCATACTTCAATCATTTAATTCCTCCTCTTCTTTTTTATCTTTTGTTTATATTTCTGAATCTCAAAATTTATATGGAAAATAAAAATATAGTTAGTTGCCAGGTAAGTATGTCTACTCATTTAATGTATGTATGTTCATGAAAATTTACAATGAGGCACCAGTGACAGTAATGAAAATGAGGTTTTACATAAAATACAATAAAATACAAAAATACTTTTATTAAATCCCCCCTTTTTGTGTTACTGGGGATTGAACCCAGCCTTTTTATTTTATTTTTTTTTTTATTTTGAAACAGGATATCACTAGGTTTGCTGAGACTCTTGCTAAAATTCTGAGGTTGGTCTTAAACCTTTGAACCTCCTGTTTTAGCCTCCCAAGGGATTAGAGATGTGTGCCAACATGCCAGGCTTTATTAAATTACTTTTAAGCCATATAGGTAAATCCAGTCATTTCACCATTTCTTCTGTTAACATATTTGCATATTACTTACATATCAGAGTTCATTTTTAAATCTTTTTAAAGATCAAGAAAAAAATCACAAACCGTGTTAATATTTATATCACTACAATGTTTCTGGTCTTAGATTGCTTTACCTGAGGCCCACCAGTGTCTGCCACACAACATTGAACCATAACTAGGAAAAATCAGATCTGTTCCACTCCATCAGAGAGCCAAGACATTACTGTAACAAAGACACTGTTGCTTACAATGATTGGTTATGTTATGCTAGCTCATTCAGGGCAGGTGCGTAGCAGAAGTGCAGACTCGGGATTTATTAGCCAAGGATGCTGAGGAGCAAAATTATGTAACATGTGGTTAAATCAATTCTTCTCATCATTTTTAATTTCTATGTCTTTAATTAGTTTATTCACCATTAATGTGACATTAGAATGTGTGCTTTTAAGTCACAGTACAAACTGTTCAAAATGTCTCAACTAAGCAGAGAAGTTAACTTCAATAACATAATTCAAAATAAAAAAAATGATACCGTAATACTTTAATACTTTAATCTGCATTTGAAAAAGATGATGTCATGGTTTCAAACTCTGTTCTACCAAACTTCAAGATTACAAAAAAGAAAACATTAGAGAAATGCTAAAATTTGGATTCAGATTTAGAAGTTATTCTCTTACCTATAAAACTTTATTTTTACCTATATTTTTCAGAACAGGAAACTTTTTGCAAATTACCTAAAGAACAGCAAATTCTTCTGCAGAAATATTCTCAGACACTATTTTATTTGAAATTAAGCTTCAGGAAATTTTCATTTTGTAGGTTAAAAGTTCTAGTAGTTTCATTTTTCAAATTAATGACTTCATTATAATCAACTTACATAATCTGCATTTTAAAAATACTTTAAGTTACTAAGTTAATAGTTTCTAATAATTTGTTTAAATTATTTGGGAAGATTTTTAAACTAATTCACTAATTCCAAATTCATTCTGAATTAATTGGTATGTGGCATAACCTGCTTATAAAGATTTTTTGTGTGTGTGGTATTGGGAATTGAACCAGGGGTATTCTACCTCTGAGCTACAACCCCAGTCCTATTTTTTATTCTTTATTTAGAAACAGTGTCTCACTAAATTGCGGAGGGCCTCACTAAGTAGCTGAGCCTGGCTGCAAACCGGGATCCTACTGTCTCAGCCACCCAAGTACTGGGATTACAAGCGTGTGCCACCATGCCCTGCTTCATAAATATTTTTTTTTTTTTTTTTTTTGCAGTACTGGGGATTGAACTCAGGGACATTCTACCCCCGAGCTACACCCCCAGCCCTAGTTTTTATTCTTTATTTTGAAACCGAGTCTCACTAAGTTGCAGAATGCCTCACTAGGTAGCTGAGGCTGGCCGCGAACCCGGATCCTCCGGTCTCAGCCTCCAGAATGCTGGGATTACAAGCGTGCGCCACCACGCCCGGCTAAGATTTTTTAAATCTTCCCAAATGATTCTATTATGCAGAAGTTTGAGAACATGTTGTCTATGCAATTTTTTTCAAACTTTTGTGTCACTAAAAGTCACCTAAGAAATGTTTTAAATATCAAGATTTACAATTTCCTTTCTATAAGATTCTGATCCAGAAAATCTAGAGTGGTCTTCTTGGATTGGGCTTTTGAAAAAACATAATTTGAGTATCATCTTTGTAGAAATATCCAGAAAAGTGGGTTTCACAATAGATGTTTTGTACAGTTCATCCAATTAAACCAGTTTTTAATGTTGAGATGTAGGCCTCATATTTTAAGATCTCCACAGATAGCCACAGTTCAAAACCACTAGCACATACTTTCAACTAGGTGTACTGTTAAAACCAACAACTGGAATTAGAAACCATTGCGTGAGCCCTGTGATTCACTTAATAACCACAGTACTTGAACCAAATCACTAAAAATTATTTAACTGTTTGTCATGTGAATTGAATGATAATTAACTTATGATCATTGAATAAGGGAAAACTAAAATTATTAAACATGGTATGAAAATGTTTGGTATTTTAAGACAAAACAACAACAGCAAGAAGAAACTTAGGTACATAATTTCTCTATATTAGTGGGCAAATATTTTACTTTTCTGACAGAGTTATGCTGTGCATGTAGAGGAAGAAAGTACATCAGTTTTGTTTACATAAAACTGCTAAGTATGACAGAGGAAAATAGCAACAATAACAATAACTATCATAATATCTATCATTATTCTTCACTCAAAATATATTTATGGAGCACCTACTTTGGACCAGGTAATTTTTTTCTTACTGATATATACCCTGGTTGGGCTCTAAGATCAGCCTCAATCACTACAAACAAGAAAAGTTATTAATTTTCTACAAGCACTGTTTTCCTTTGTCTTAAGGTCATCCAAGTTCTGTTGGGCTCCTCCTAGTTTATTGGACATTACTTCACAATCTTTGAGACTTCTCATTGTGAATTACTCCAATGCGTGAACTTCGGACCTTTCCTAAGAAGACTTTATATACATTCACTCTCCGTCAATCAGCCTCATCCAATTCTATGGCTGTGAATATGATTTGTGTGCAGTATATCTGTGCCTTATGTCTAACAGACACCAGTCAATAGCGGGTACTCAATCAATACACAACATACAGCTGATCCCCACTTTCCCAATCATCCCTCACATATCAAAACCCTGAAAAACATCTTTTCCAATTCCCCTTCCTGAGATACAATCAAGGTACCTCTCTGGCTTGTGCTATCATTAACTTTGACTTCAGATATGTTTCTGGAAGTTTTTCTCTAGTGGACATTGCAGTTGTCAATATCTGAAAGATATTTGCTTGTTTGTTTATTATTTATTTTCTCTCTTCTACATCTAAAATAGAAGCTCTATGAAAAAGAAGATCTTTATTTTCTTCACATGAAAAGAAGATCTTTATTTTTCTTCACTGATGGACCTGGAGAGGCTGATTCAAAGTACATACTCAATAACTGGTTTTTGAGTAAATAATAATAATTGATATTATGACAGTAATATTACTCATGTTTCTATTTTCCTTTGCCACACTTATTGCTTTCATCCTGCCCTTCCTCTAAATGTACAACAGAACTCTCAGTCAAAAATGTAAAGTATTTTCCCAATGCTATAGAAAAAATAATTATAGACAAACAAACAAAAATATCCAGGGTGGGTGACCCTCTTGCTTCAGTCCATCTTGTGTTGTTATAACAGGATAATGTAGAAAATAACAAAGTGACAAGCTACTCAGAAAATAAAAAATATTTTTTACAGTTCTAGAGACTGGGAAGTCCAAGAGCAAGATGTCAACATAGATGAAGATGTTCTTGCTATAGTCTCACATTCAGAGAGCAGAAAGGTAAGAGAGAGTCAACTCACTTCCGCAAGCCTTTTTTAATAATGACATTAACCTGTGGATTTGGACAGAGACTTTATGACCTAAACATGTCCCAGAAGGCCCAAACTCCCCATACTGTTACATTGAGGATTAAGTTTTCAACACATTAATTTTAGGGGAATTACTGAGACCTGCGGCGCGCAAGTGTCTGACCAGCAGACAAAGAACGCCACAAACAGGTTTCTTTTATGCAAAGCTTTACTTAGGCAGTTGAGTTACAGAGAGAAAATGGCCCCGATTGCGTTTCTGCCCCTAGCTTATATACTAGCTTTTGACCAATCCTGAGCAGGCCCGTTTTGAAAGCCAATTGGCCAGGAACATATCGCCCCACCCACCTCCGCACCGATCTCCCAGCCATGCCCTAGTAAGGAGTTGTTTGTGTCAGGCAGTCGCTTCTGCCACGCGCAGTCTTTTGGGCGTAATGGCTCTCCACAGAGACCAGAGTAGGGGAATTACTGAGATCAGAGCATCTCTCTAGCTGTGTCCCTAAAATAAATAAAAATCTGAACCATTTACTATAAATTACTCTCTAATGGAAATATCTTTATTCCTAATATTGGCACTAGTGATACACGGTAAACTTTTCAAAAAAATGGTCATGTTTAAAATTTTCTGATGCCATGAAAACACTAAGTGTAACCTGGGTATATAGTAGATATAGTAGATAGAGATTTCTGTTTGCTTTCTTTTCTTTCCTTTTTTTTTTTTTCCCTCATGATTTTTATTAATTGGCATAGTAAAGACAAAAAGGGACTGCATATGTAGGAAAGGGCTTCTGGCCAACATTAGAAAGGACCTGAGATGCCTTAGCATCTGTTCTAAGAACACTGGACTGAGAATGTGGGAGCAGATGGGAGGCCTATGGCTGGCTTCCAGTCTGGGTCTGGGGCCTGCAGAAGCTGAGGGCATGCTTACCCTTCCCAGGCAAAAGCTGCAAAATAGGGTATTGGGACGAAGGCTTGCACTTGGAAGAGATGCTGGTGGTACCAAATCTGAACTTAGCTCCATTCAAGGCCCAGGGAAACAGCACTCCTACTGAACCTCTCACATGACAGGTAAAGAAACCACTGCCTCATTGCATCTTCACATGAGAGGGTACAGGGGTCATTCTCAGTTAGCCTGGGCCTGCTGCATATGCCCCTTGATTGGGGAGCACACTTTTCCCACTCTAGTGGGTATGTAACTGGGTCAGTGTGATCTGACTAGGTCTTTAATCATCACACATCTGCAGGTCCTGAGGAGAGGGGGATGGCTAAGAGGTGCGCAGAAGGAGTTCTTATGCTCCTTGAAGGGATAAACAGTTCATAAACTCCTCTAGGCCTCTATTTTTCAGAATGAAAGTCTGCAAGTTGTGCCTTGGCATTTAGCATCAGTCAGTTTAGTGAAGCAGAGCTCACATTCTGTGCCTTGGAAGGTTGTAGAAGAAACATCTTGCCATGTCAGTACCCAGAGTTACCACTAGGTAGCCCTAGATTAAAGCCCCAGACATGCTCTAGGGAGTGTATTCTCTAACTGGCAGGAGGAAAAAAAAATGGCGAGATCTGTTAACTGTGCTCTCAGTGCTGGAGGTAAGCACTTACTCTAGCGCAAGAATAAGTCTAGAATCAAATGTGGGCAAGCCCTAAAAGTGGATCTTTAAATAAGTGATAAGATTAAAGGACAGTTATATATATATAAAAAAAACTTTTGATTTCTGAAAATAAAAACTGTACTTGTTTACATTTCAATATTTTTTTTTTGTAGCTGGTATGGTGCTACATACCTGTAATCTCTATACTTGGGAAGCTGAGACAGGAGGATCAGAGGTTTGAGGCCAGCCTCACTAAATTACTGAGACCCTCAACAACTTATGGATGCTAAGATTAAAAAAAAAATAAAAAGGGCTAGGGTGTAACTTGGAGTTAAAATTCCCCTGGTCTCAATCCCCAATACTAAAAAACAAACAAACAAAAATAACCCAAAATGTGTGTATGTATGTATGTATGTGTGGATGGATGGATATATGTATTATGTGTATATACAAAATTTATGTATGTATATATACATACTATATATGCATAAATATATACTTAATCCTATATATTAAAAATAAACTTTTTTAAAAAATGTTCAGGATAAGATAATTATCTATCCCAAATTCTTTGACTTGAAGATTTTTTTAAACTCTAGGAATAAAATGTGAATACCTTTAAAAGTTGTTATCTACTGAAGAATAAATAATGTGAACTATGTTTTAAAATTATGTCACAAGTGAACAGTCTGATTTAATATTTCTATTACTCCTCTATTTCTTTTCTTTTTTTTTTCTGCAGTACTGGGAATTGAACTCAGGGATATTCTACCTCTGAGCTACATCCCCAGTCCTATTTTTTTATTCTTTATTTTTGAAACAGGGTCTCACTAAGTTGCAGAGGGCCTCACTAAGTAGCTAAGGCTAGCTGCAAACCTGGGATCCTCCTGTCTCAGCCTCCCAAGAACTCAGATTACAAGTGTGCCCCACGACACCCAGCTTATCACTCCTCTATTTTTAAGAATGATAGTGAAGATGCCTTTCTTGTTGCATAGCAAGACATTAGGCAAATATATATGAAAAAGGCAATTGAGTTAAATGAAATTTCTATTCTTACAGCATCTGCCATACATAATCCAAAACGGCCTACTATGGATAGAAATTAATGGTTTAACTAATTACAAACAGGTGCAGTATTTGACAACGGAGGGCAATAAGCGCTATGTCATTCCCAGATTTGGCAGTTAATAATAATATAATCATTTAAAAGAGCAGGTGTTGAAAATGCCATCTATATGTGTGAAAAAATATGTGCTAGGCAAAGAATGTTATGTTCAACTTGCTGATGATTTTTTTCTCTATTTAAGAAATTGTGTCCAATTCAAATGTGACCGAAAAGTTACCTCTTCTAAAGTATTCAACTAATTTAAAAAAATATACATCTTTACTATATAGATTCATGGATAAATACAGAAATATTTGATAATATTACTAGGCTTTATTTTTTTATAATTCTATGCTTATTCTTGGTTTTCTTAAACACAATATGATAAGCAAATAAATCTTCCTCTGGGCATGGTGGTACATTCCTGTACTCCCAGTATTTGGGAGGCTAAGACAGGAGAATCTCAGGTTCTAGGCCTGTCTCCACAATTTAGAGACCTTGTTTCAAAATAAAAAATAAAATAAGGCTAGGGGTGTTGTTTGGAGGTAGAAAACCCCTGGGTTCAATCCATAGTACCATATATAAAATAAAATGCCTTTTACATTGTCTTAATATTGGGATGTAATTGGTAAACTAAAGATAAATCTGTCCTGCTTTCTTCATACCATTGTTTAGAAAACTAAGGGAATAGGTTGAAAGTGTACATTGAGTCAAATTTTGTCGGGGGCCTAGTTCCGCGGGCTAGACCTCGCCTCTAGATGGTGCCTGGCAGAGTGCCAGAAGCAGCTGCAGGTGAATAACATCCTAGGGCTGTGCCACGCCAGAGCGCATGCACCAGCACGCCCGACTCGTGGCCGGGCCAGGTGAGAGCTGTATGAAACACCTCGTGGCTTAGACCCGGTGCAGCTATAAAAGCCTCCACCTCTCGCATAGAAAGAGCGCGGCTGAAAGAGCTGCTGGGGAAAGGCTGGTTGGGAAG
>PVLC010047855.1:0-10965 GCA_004027655.1 Graphiurus murinus
TCATTGACAGTATTTATAAGAAAACAACATGTGTATTTTTGCTTCTAACATAAACAAAAGCCATTTGACTATTTTAAACTACACATTACCTTTTGGAGAAGAGTCAACCCTGAGTAGGTTGTAGGAGAATACGTGCAAGGGAATCTTCAAGCATACGTGAACATGCATGACAGTGAGTTTGATTATGAGAGAATATTAGAGAAATGATTACAAATCAGTAGGGGTAGAGCTCAAGGTCACGGGCCCCTGGTCAAGATCTCTATAAAGATGCTTTATAAAATTTCACAATTCCTCTCTCTCATAACTAGCACAATGTGTTGTATTCCTCATTTCTATGGCTTTCCCCCAAAACCATCAAGGATGAAGGCTGTCTGAATATTTTTGTATTCTTCTATTCATAAAATCTTATGTAGGGCATTTGGTCAAAATGTGTTAAATGAGTGATCCCATTAATGGTTGCGATAGTACTGAGAATGCAGAGACCTCTCTTAATTTGCAATAAGAAACTATTGCCAGAACTCTAATGGAGTTAGAGTGTTGTAGTGAAAACAGACTTGACTTTGAAACTGAACAGACCAAACTCTTCACATAATATCAGATTAGAATAAAGCACCATGATTGCTCTGAGGTTCAGTTTCCCTCTCTGTCAAACAAATACTGAGAAAAAAGGGGGCTATTTGAGGCATAAAGGAGGTATGTATAGACCAAAGGGCATTTGCCAGGTCAGAGACTGATTTCCCACAAATGTTAGTTGCTATTATTCTTAAAGCAATATGGATGTTTTTAATCCCAAAATCATTGTTTAAAAATGTGTGAAAGAGAGTGGGGGTGGTGGTGCATGCCTGTAATTCTAGTACTTGGGAGGCTGAGACAGGAGGATCCTCATCAACTTAATGAGAGCCTGTTTCAAAATAAAAAAGAAAAAGGCCTGGGGTCGTAGCTCAGAAGTAAAATACCCACAAGTAAAAATTTTCTCAGTAAGACCCCAAAGGTACAAGCAACTCAAAGGAAGATCAATACATGGAATTGCATTAAACTGAAGAGCTTCTATGCAGCAAAGGAAACTATCAAGAACCTCAACAGAGAGCCCACAGAATGGGAGAAAACTTTTAGCTTGATTTAGCCATTCCACAGTGTACCCATGTAGCCAAACATCGTGTTGTGTGCCATAAACACATACAGAGTATATTAGTTAGTTTTTAAAAATTAGAAAAAATAAAATCTGTGCAATAAAATCTAAATAAATAAATTGGAAAATGAAAGAAAAAGAGGAGGAGGAAGAGGAGGAAAGAAGAAGAAGAGGAGGAGGAGGAGGAAGGCGGCTACGGCAACAAAGGAAGGAAAGGAAGGAAGGAAGGAAGGAAGGAAGGCAGGCAGGCAGGAAGGAAGGAAGGAAGGAAGGAAGGAAGGGGCTTCTGCCATCTTACATAGGAACGTGCATCTTGCATAAGAGCCACTCAAAATTTGTACCCCTTTTCCTGTGCCTGCAAATGACTGTAAAAGCTCAGCATATATTGATTTGGGTGTTAAAATATTTGTGTGTGTGTGTGTGTGTGCACGCACGCACACACAGAGGTGAATTCACAAATACAGAATAATGAAGATCTATTTGTCATGTCTTTGAAAAATAGGATGGGAGGCATGATGGAAGTCTGGGGTGCTAGAGTATTTGTGAACCGTATGGTTTTTGCTACAATATTTGTGAACCATATGAGTTTTACTAGAATACTTGCGAACTGTATGGTTTTTGCTAGAGTATTTGTGAACCGTATGGGTCTTGCTAGAGTACTTATGAACCATATGATTTTTGAAAAGTAGTCACACATTGATTATCAAGAATGTCTCTTCAGCCTGGTATGGTGGCACACATTTGTAATCCCAGTACTTGGGAGGCTGAGACAGGAGGATACGGGTTCACAGCCAGCCTCAGCTACTTAGTGAGGCTCTCCACAACTTAGTGAAACCCTGTTTCAAAATAAAGAATAAAAAATAGGACTGGAGGTGTGTGTAGCTTGGAGGTAGAAAAAAAAAGAATGTCTGTTCAGTGTCACCAGAGTTGGTGCTTATGGTTTCTACCAGGACCCATGCACCATCTAACTGTAGAAGTTACTATATCCATTTCATTCTATGCCACAACATAAATAAGCATAATCCCATTCCTAAATCTTTCTGTATTTTTTTCTCTGCTTCCTTTGGTCTTTTTTCACATCTGTC
This sequence comes from Graphiurus murinus, assembly GCA_004027655.1. Taxonomy (NCBI): domain Eukaryota; kingdom Metazoa; phylum Chordata; class Mammalia; order Rodentia; family Gliridae; genus Graphiurus; species Graphiurus murinus. The sequence continues at coordinate 2,215 of PVLC010047855.1, forward strand.
ATTAAAATTTCTCCCAAATAGTGATGAACAACTTATCCGTGTTAAGGTATGTTGCACATTATGAGCTTTCACTCCTACAGGTACCCTGAACAGAGTTAAAGATGAATTTGAGGTGTGCATGGTGGAGCACACCTATAATCCCAGTAATTGGGAGGCTGAGATGGGTGTTTTGCAGCAATTTAGCAAGATTCTCAGTAATTTAGTGAGATTCTGTTTCAAAAAAATGAAGGCCTACAGGTGTAGCTTGGAGGTAGAATGCTCCTGGGTTCAATCCCCAGTACCAGTGGGGGGGGGGGGATGTATTAAAATGTCAGATGAGCCGGGCGCGGTGGCGCCACGCTTGTAATCCCAGCATTCGGGAGGCTGAGACTGGAGGATCCGGGTTTGTGGCCAGCCTCAGCTACCTAGTGAGGCACTCCAAAACTTAGTGAGACCCTGTTTCAAAATAAAGAATAAAAAATAGGGCTGGGGGTGTAGCTCGGAGGTAGAATGCCCCTGAGTTCAATCCCTAGTACCACAAAAAAAATTAAAAAAAAAAAAAAATGTCAGATGAACATCTAAAGCACAGTTCCAGCCACCTTCCCAGCTCGTTCATTGCTGTACTCTAAGGGCCTGGTCATGAGCCCTGTGCAAGATGAAGCCACAAGACAAATTTTATGTTTGTTTGTTTTTATGTTACTTGGGATTGAACCCAGGGGCATTCTACATTCCAGCTATACCCACTCCCAGCCCTATTTTATTTTGTTATTATGAAACAGGGTCTTACTACATTGCTCAGGCTATCCTGGAACCTTGCTAAATATTGGGGTTAGAGGCCTGTGCCACTACACCCAGCTAAAATAACCCTTTTCATCAATAACTATGACAAGCCAGGTGTGCTAGCATACTGCTATGATCCCAGTATTTGGAAGGCAGAGACAGGAAGCTTGCAGGTTTGAGGACAACCTGGGCTATAAAACCCTATTTGAAAATAAGAAATTTATAAAAAGGGATTTGGGAGTGCAGCTCAGTGGAAAAACCATAGAAAAATCCTCTGGATTCAATCCCTAGTCACACACACACACACACGCACTACAACAACTATATAATGTTTTCATGTCCCTCCAGAAAGATTTTGCACATCTGGTTTAAATCTTGGCGAAACATTCTGAAATGGTAGAACCACTTGGGAAAACTGTTGGCAGTTTTTACTAGAGTCATACACCTATCCACAGCCAGAAATTCTACTTCTTGTTACATCTCCAAGAGAAATAAGAGCATATGTCCATAAAAAGCCTTGCATAAAAATGTTCAAAGAGCATTGCTGTTAATAGACAAAGAAATGAAACAAAAAAAAGAACAAATAAATTGTGATTTATCCATACAATGGAATATCACATAACAATAAAAACGGATGGCTTTGATAGATGAACTTCAAAAACATTGTGGGAAAAGGAAGAATCCAGCCGGTGTGGTGCTGCATGCTTGTAATCCTAGTACTAGGGAGGCTGAGACAGGAGGATTGTAGGTTCAAGGACAGCCTCATCAATGTAGCAAGACTCTCAGCAAACTAGCAAGACTGTTTCAGAACAAAAAGTAAAATCAGGCTGGGGGTTTAGCTCAGAGGTAGATTGCCCCTGGGTTCAATCTCCAACACCAAAATAATAATAATAATAATAATAATAATAATAATAATGGAAGAATTCAGACACCAAAGAAAATATCATATGATTTCCTTAATAAGGTCAAATACAGGCAAAACTAATCCATGATGATGTGAGTTAGATTGGCAGTTATTTCTCATGGGTGATATTGACCTAGAAGGTCATGTGAGAACTTTCTAGGCAGGTAGAAATGTTCTATATCTTCTTCAGATTAAAATTCATAAAATTCCTCTGGCTGTTATATGAGGTTTCTACTGCTGCCATAACAAACTACCAAAAACCTAATAGGTCAAAACAGCACAGATTTATTCTCTGACTGTTCTGTAGGCCAGAAACCCAACAAAGATCTCCCTGGGCTAACACCGTGGTTTCAGCTCATTGCCTTCCTTTCTACAGCTTGTCGGGGAGGGTATATGTTTTCTTGCTTCTCCTGCTTGTAAAGTATCGTCCCCCGAGTCGGACCCTCAACCTCGAGGACCCAATGGAGACGATAATCACGCGTTGCTGGTTCAAGCTTCTTTTATTGTACCTCTCTCCTCTCTCTGTATCTCTTTCTGGGACTGAGGACATTACCCAAGCAGTAACAGTAACAGTAATTGTTCTATTAACCCTGACAGTAACCGTCTCTCTGGAACATCTAAAGCACAGTTCCAGCCACCTTCCCAGCTCGTTCATTGCTGTACTCTAAGGCCTGGTCATGAGCCCTGTGCAAGATGAAGCCAGAAAACAAAATTTATGTTTGTTTGTTTTTATGTTACTTGGGATTGAACCCAGGGGCATTCTACATCCCAGTTATACTCACCCCCAGCCCTATTTTATTTTGTTATTATTAAACAGGGGCTTGCTACGTTGCTGAGGCTATCCTTGAACCTTGCTAAATACTAGGATTACAGGCCTGTGCCACTATCGCAATCGTCTCTCTCACCCCGCTCTCATTCTCCGTAGCGGTTCCCCTTAATCCTTCTTCTCCCTGGGCGAGAGGTGGAGACTCTTAAAGCCAAACAGGGCTTGAGCCACGAGGTACCCGCATACAGCTTTCACCTGGGAGCACTCTCAGGCCACGGGCTCTGGCGTGCTGGTGCATGCGCTCTAGCGTGGCGCAGCCCTAGGATGTTACCACCTGCAGCTGCTCCTGGCACTCTGCCAGGCGCCATCTTGAGGCGAGGTCTAGCCGGGCCCAGCTAAGACCCCAACAGTAAAGTTCGTTCACGACCCTTGACTCAGGGCCTCCTTCCTCCATCTTCAAAGTGGATAATGGGGGTCAAGTTTTCCCCCTTCTCTCCCTTTCTGCCTTCCTCTTCTACTTTTAGGAACCCTTGTGATTCTGTTGGGTCACACGGGTGATACAGAATAATCTTCCCACATCGAGGTCCCTTGTTGAGGCACATCTGAAAAATTCCTTTTGTCACCTAAGGACATGTATTCACAGGTATCAGGGATTGGGATGTGACATTTTGGGGGGTCCATGATTCTGTCTATCACAGCACTTAAGATGCATGCAGTTAGCCGGGCATGGTGGTGCATGCCTGTAATTCCAGTACTTGGGAGGCTGAGACAGGAAGATCTCAGGTTTGAGGACAGCCTCAGCAACATAGTGAGACTCTCAGCAAACTAGGGAGATCCTGTTTCAAAACAAAATAAAAATTAAAAAGGACTGAGGCTGTAGCTCAGAGGTAGAATGCTCCCAGGTTAAATCCCCAGTACCACACACATGGGGAAAAAAAAGAGAGAGAGAGAGAGAGAGAGAGAGAGAGAGAGAAAAGCACATATTTTACTCTGTATAAATTATGCCTCAATAAAAAAGTAAACAAAGCTTTTCAAGACTGAAGAAAAAAAAAATGCCATGCAGAAATCTTGGAAAGAGCCCTGAGAACAACAGGCCTTGTAAAGCAGTTCATCAAAATTTAGTACAGACGCCAAATGGAATCCTAACTACTAAAAGTTAATTCAAAGCCCACTCGTTAGTCTAACATAAATAACCAGCCCAATTTAGGAGTAAACCAAATACCCAAACTTCTGTTTTGGTTTATCTGAAGGACATATGGAAAATCTACATGAAGCATAATACCGTATGTAAAAATGTTGTGACGTCTAAGAACCAATTCATCTGTGTTTGTCTCGTGCCCCTTATGCTATCTCACCCCAGAGAATGTTGAACTGTTATTTGATGATATGGATCATTTGACTTGTAATTCACATTGACTTTTCACTGGATAAACAAGCCAAGAGATAAATCATTATCCCTATCCTGGAGGCTTTTATTTTGAGCTTCCTACTGCAATTTGCAATTGAATTGAGAAGTTTGTTAAATTTAAATGTGTTTTTAAATGCAGAAACATTGGATGATGGCTTTAAAAAAAAAAAGGAAAATAGATGCAAAAGAATGCTATCAGCCTTATATCTAAAAAGACCATTTAACTATGGCTTCTTTCACATTAAAACATATTCACAACAGATACTAGCTATGTAAATTATTAGTATTTGCCTAATAAGAAAATAAAGACTCCACCATATGGTCTCAGTTACATTTGCACTGTTTTGCCAACATGTATTATCACATTTCCTTGAGGAAAATAACTCTGTGGGTTATGCTGAAAAAATAATGTAAAATGAAAAGCCATACTTCTGGCCCTATTCCAGCCTAATCCTGCTTACTGCATGAGCACCTGCTGTCCTGCTAGAGACCTGGGCTATGGTGGCGCTAGCATGCCTTGGGGCTGGGACAATGTGCCAAATATCTTTCACTAGAAGGAGAACTGCTTTCCTGCAGACTATAAACAATGCTAACCCAGAACATTGGGGGTTTCCAGGTAAGGGAAATTCATGTCTAACATTTGCCGGGCAACTTCTCACCATGTTTGAGCATGGGAAATGCCTCTTGGTCTTAGAAACTGGGGGAGAAAGGGATTTTTATGGGCATGCATTTGGGCCCTTAAGGTAAAAATCCAGGTATTAATATTGGTAGGAAAGCTCTTAGGTAGGAAAAGTGACTGTCTTAATCTGTGTGCACTGCTGTAACAAAATAGCATTAACCAAGGGGCTTATAACCAACAGTAATTTATTCCTCACTGTGCCAGAGGCTGGGAAGTCCAAGATCAAGACAAATTCAGTGTCCCATGAGAATTCGCTTTCTTGCCCATAGATAGCTATACTTTCTTATGGCAGAAGAGGAAAGGGTCCCTTTCATAAGCACACAATCCCACTCAGAAGGGTTCCATCCTCATGATCTAACCTAAAAGACCCCATAATATGGTTTGATTGTCTTCTTCCCTAGCTCGATTTGAAATTTAATAACCATTGGATCAGTATTGAGAGGTAGAACCTTTAAGAGCTGATTAGACTTTGAGGGCTCTGCCTTCTTGAATGGATTAATGGGTTTCTTATAAAAGGATGAATTGGGGCCCCCTTTTGTCTCTCTCCCCTTTTCTTGGCCTTTCTACCTTCCACCCTGGGATGATGCAGAAAGAAGTCTATTGCTGGATGCCAGCAGCTCTGGAACTGTAAGAAACACATTTCTGTTCATTACAAATCACCCAGTTTCCGGTACTCTGATATAGCAGCATAAACAGATTGAGACTTCCTTCTCCAACCCCCCCACCCCATTTACACACTATCAATTTGGGAGGTTAGGATTTCAACATACGGTGGGGGAAAGGCAGAAACCTTCAGAAAACAGTCATCACTGTCCCAAAGTCATACAGACAGAAAATAATAGAGACAGAGTTTGAACTCAAGCATTGATTCCCATGAAATTAACCACTATTTGACACTGCCTTTCATGTATGCATATGCCTTAATATAATTCTGCCTCTAGGCAGGTGAAGTGGTGCCAGTAATTGGGAGGCTGAGACAGAAGGATTGCAGGTTCAAGGATAGTCTCAGCAACTTAGCAAGACCCTCAACAGCTTAGAGAGGCCCTGTTTCAAAATAAAATAGAGCTTGAGGTGTAGCTCAGAAGTAGAATACTCCTGAGTTCAATCCCCAGTACCAAATAATAATAATAATAGTAATAATAATAATAATAATAATAATAATAATAATAATAATGAGGTTGAGCTGGACGTGGTGGCACACACTTGTAATCCCAGTACTTAGGAGACTGAGATAGGAGGAACGAAGGTTCAAGGACAGCCTTAGCTACATAGTGAGACCCTCCACAACTTAGGGAGACCCTGTTTCAAAATAAAAAATAGGGCTAGGGGTGTAGCTCGAAGGTAGAATGTCTGGGTTCAATCCCCAGTACTACTACTACTACTACTACTACTACTACTAATAATAATAATAATAATAATAATAATAATTCTGCCTCTACTCTCCATCCGTTGGACTGGGTGAGGAGGGAGAAAGACAGGGCTTCCTGGGTTTGATGATATCCTAAAATGTCATAGAGGGGCCATATGCAGGCTGACTCTTAGTTGGAGGATCCCCAAGAGTGGCACATGCCCCCAGAATTTCCAGGCCAGGGAGGCAGCTCCAGAAGCATTTCAAGCTCACTAGGATGATGCAGGAATCAAAACAAAATCTCACTCAAGAGGCTCAGTTGAGTGAGAGGCCACTGGGGAAAAGATCCCAGAGGTTGAATATGCTGGAAGAACCCACACTTGTGCTTGCCAGACTTTAAGGAGGATGCAATGAGACGTGTCATCTCCCACAGTTTCTCTTCCTGTCCATACCCAGGATCCACAGAGTTAAAAGGAAGAATACCCAAGCCTGCTGATTAAAGAGTGGCTTTCAACAGCCCAGGTGTATGTATAGCCTTCACTACAGTCAGCCATTCAGGGGCATCTGGTTACCACCTAGGCTGTCCACAAAGTCCATTCAGGAAATCTTAACTCGGCACCTACTCCAGATGAAGTACTGTGTGTGTGTGCGTGGATCTCTGCACAGCGACTTCTGTAAACCAGACACCCCTGTATCTGGCTGCCTGGAGTTTACAGTACAGTTGGGAAAGCAGATAAAGATATTTACCAAGCAAGAATTGACAAAAAAGCACATCAAGTAGAGCCGGGTGTGATGGTGCACACTCGTATTCCCAGTACTTGGGAGGCTGAGACAGGAAGATTGCAGGTTCGCAGCCAGCCTCAGCTACTTAATGAGGCCCTCACAACTTAGAAAGACCGTATTTCAAAATAAAGAATAAGCCGGGCATGGTGGCGCATGCTTGTAATCCCAGCATTCGGGAGGCTGAGACTGGAGGATCTGAGTTCGCAGCCAGCCTCAGCTACCTAATGAGGCACTCCGCAACTTAGTGAGACCCTGTTTCAAAATAAAGAATAAAAAATAGGGCTAGGGGTATGGTTCGGAGGTAGAATGCCCCTGAGTTCAATCCCCAGTACCGCAAAAAAATAAAGAAAGAAAGAAAGAATAAAAAATAGGGTTGGGGGTGTAACTTGGAGGTAGAATACCCCTGGTTTCAATCCCCAATACCACACACACACACACACACACACACACACAGACACACACACACACACAGTACATCAAGTAAATGCTTACCAAAATAAATGTTGAGAAGAAAATCCACTGAGGGTTAAGCAGAGAAAAATTGGGCACCATTTAAGGAACTAAAATTGGAGGATGCACTGAAACCACTTGTCAAAAAAGTGGGAGAAGAAGTTGAGGGAGAGGGAAGATGCGCTTCCATTCCTGGCGCAGGTGACCATCCTGCCGTCATCCTATAGGAACTTCGCTCCTATACCAATGTTCCTTGGTCCTTAATGCGTGAAGAAATGCAAAATGACTCTTGAAAATGATCGTGGTGTTGAAGCTCCCCTTTGTAAGACCCCAGACTACAGCCTTTATATACACATCTGGACCTCAGGAGGAAGGTAGTTCAGGACGGTTTGGAGAACTGAACCTTCACAAAGGCCAGGCCCAGCCCTGGTGCTGCCTCTTCCTGGGGGTGGGTCCTTGTTAACCAGGCCTCCTGTCACTTACCCAGGCGGGGCTTCCGTAAACTGCAGACCTCGGATTATCAAGTCCCCTTCATCACTCCTGAAACTGGTGATTAACTGACAGTTGCAAGCTTGCACAATCTCTTAATCTTTTTTATTGTGTCACATAGAACACACAATATCATATAGTTCCTATTCCAAGTACTGGAATTACAAGTGTGTGCCACCACGCCCGGCTATATTATTGGCTTTTAAGAGCTTGCCCTTTGGGGCAAAATGGACAAAATAAGGAACCTCTCCAAATGGTTTTTCATCCCAAACATCCCAACTAAATGAATAATTTCTCCAGAGATATCCTGCCTCAGGCTTGCTTATAATTTGCTTATAATTTGTCCTCTATGGTAAATTAGCCTCTCGTTTTTCTACATTATTAATTCCACCTGTTTTTGTTGTTGTTCCCATTCTGTCCATGCACTGTTAAGCTGTCTCCTTTAAAATTTCATCTTTACATCATTTTCATTTCTCTCTGGGTCAACTGGGCCACCTGTCACTAGCAAAGCCCAGAGAAGTTGATTCCAAACCTAACTCCACAGTACCCTGCATGGGTACCGTGGCTTCTCCTAGGATTTTAAAGTCCATTTCCACTCAGCAATCCTAACTGCCACTAGGTGGCCAAAGTGTTCAAAAATAGGACACAGCTTTGTCCTTCAAAAGGCAATTTTTTACTTGATCATTTATATTAAGCCAAAACCAGAGAAAACTTTGCTATTGTGTTGGGAGTCATGAGAGAAGTTACTTCTGAGCGAAAGGAAGGGCAGTGATTGGGAGGTCTGTGGGGTGGCCTCGCTTGATCTGAGTGGTGACTGTGGACTGGTCCACTGTGATGACTCATCAGGCTGCACCCTTATGACCATCACACCTTCTTGTGTGCAAGCCTTCAGTTAATTAAGTTTATTAATTTAAGAAGGCCGACACTGCTCCCTTTCTTTATTAAGTCACGATCAACTTTAGCAATTAAGAGTAGAGTTGCTGGATCCAGGTGTGGTGACCCAGGCCTGTAATCCCAGAACTTAGGATGCAGGAGGATACAGGTCTGAAGCCAGCCTCAGCAACTTAGCAAGACCTTCAGCAACTTAGTGAGACCCTGTTTAAAAATAAAAAAAAAATAATAATAAAAAGGGCTGGACACATAGCTCGGAGGCAGAATACTCCTG
>PVLC010047856.1:0-10950 GCA_004027655.1 Graphiurus murinus
TTTTTTGCAAAGGGTACATACCATTGAGTCTAAATCCTGATTAGTTCTCAATTAGACTCTTAAACTTGGTTGAACCCTAGACTTTTTATCCTGTTTTATGTACTCTGAACAGTCATGAAAATAAAAGCTCAACATATCCAGGTCTCAGCAAACACTATCAGAATACATGCTGGTTTGGGTACTGATTGACTCCCCAAATTTCTAATTTCATTTTGATTTTAATTCCCTGTAATTTTATTTATCCCTAATGCTTTTAGATTTACATTTTTTCAGATTAGCTAATAAAATATACTGCCAGAGACTGAAGTTCATATTTCAGCTAATTCCAACTTTAATTATTAAATCTGCTTACCCAATATGTATTTGTTTATGATTTTTAATGTTTTGAGAGAGGAGATTTAGTCTTTTGTCAGTACATAATTTTATCTTTTATACTTTCAGTACAAAACTCCCATGTATATAAATGCAATATGAATTTCTGTCTTATTTGTTTTATTTCTCTTAATATTCCCTTTCTTCCTTAATGTTGACATTTAACATTTTACATATCAAAAATTTCAGATGCATTTTGCTTTATAGTTAATATCAAAAACAATTTAAATGATAGAAGCTTCTTATTGGAATTGAATGCTCTTTCTCATTCAAGAAATATAAAATTCAGGACTGCTCTGACATGCCATTTGTTCAGAGTTACAGACTTATTCAATCATATTTCTGTGCTCTATTGGGCTTTCAACCCCAAGACCATGTTAGTCCCAAAACTGCTATTGGTGCTCTAGAAATTCAATATACATTCAACCAGTGATTAATAAGAAAAGATAAACTGTTAATGTGACTTTTACTTAATGACAATCCCCAGAAATTTATTATAACTCCAATGACATTTGTTTGGTAAAATTGAGTAAAACAACCACATAGAGTTGGAAGTAAGTCGGAAGTATTTAATCTGATTATTTGTGAAGATTTCTGATTGACAACCACAGAATATAATGATATGGCTTGGGAAACATCCATTGGATTTTCAATCCATCAGGTTTCAGATTACATATTTAGCCACCAAGCATCCTGTCTTTGGCCAAATGCCACCACCAACAACATCAATGGCTACATTCCTTTTAATTCAATTTTAAGACCAATTTTCTAATTTTGCTTTTGTGTGTATGATATTGGGATTTGAATACAGGGGCATTCTACGCATGAACTACACCTGTGGCCCTATTTATTTTTTGTTTTGAAAGGGTCTTGCTGGGTTGCTGAGGGTCTCACTAGGTTCCTGAGGCTGGCAGTGAACCTGTGATCCTCCTGTGTCAGCCTCTCAAGTACTGGGGTTATATGCATTTGCCGCAATGCCTGAATCCAGTTGTCTAATTTTACCTTGATACTTTCCTCTTAAAAGACTTTGGAAATGCCCTAATGCACATGATGTACTTTCACAAACATATCAAAGTCAATCACTAAACTGAATTTGAGGGGGGAGGGGGAGGGATGGAGGTGGGAATTGGAGAAGGCTTAAATGAGAGATGAGCACATGTATGCCTTTACCAATTTGTACCTAACAAAGATGTATGATTACAATGCACCAATTTAAAAAAAAAAAAAAGTGGCAAGAAGTGGGCAATGAAGAATAATATTTTTAATTTTCAACTATTCCCCCAGTATTGCTTTTAACTCTATCCAAATATGTAAGGCCATGACTTTCATTATATAACAAGCACCATCAAGTTGCCAGCCTGCAATATGTGAGTACTTATGACCTGCTACCCACCTGTTCTGATTATTTCAATATCACATGGTTTTGGTTCTGTTGTACATAGAATTCTATTTCTAGATTCCAAAATTTTATTACCTAGGATTAGAATCACTGGAGAGTTTCAAAATGTACCAAATAACTGGAGTTTAAACAAGACAGAAGTTTATTTTTCTGTGATGTTGAAATGCCAGAAAAAGACATGCTAGTCTCTAGGTATGTCACTTCAAATCTGCAGTGACAAAAGCTTCGTTAATCTGTTCATCCACTTGGATAATTTTTGTTCTGAAGTTCATATCAGGGGACACAATGGCTGGTAGATGTCCATTCACTTTACCTACACTCTGATTGGAAGGAGAAAGGGAGAATTTTAATCCATTTTAAAGGTAGACTTCCTCTGCTTGTATCTATGGGAAGAAAGGAGTTGAGAATCCAGTCAGCATTCTAGCAAATGAAGAAGGCAGGTGAGCTATCTTAATGTCCTTTTAGGTATACTAACCAAGATTCCATATCAAGCAAGCCAATGACATTTGCTAACATATGGGACACACTTTTAGGAGTCTTCACTTAGCAGGCTGTCTAGGATTGTTTGTAAGAAATACACATAAAATCTATTGCATGTCATTATCATTATAAACTGCATTATGATATGAGACTATAAAACACCAATAAATGTATAAAATAAATAAATTAAATTGAAAATCTCACCAGGCATGGTGGCTCAAGCTTGTAATCCCAGAACTTGGGAGGTTGAGACCAGAGGATCTGAGTTCGTGGCCAGCCTCAGCTGCTTAGTGAGGCCCTCCACAACTTAGTGAGACCCTGTTTAAAAATAAAGAATAGAAAACAGGACTAGGGTGTAGCTCAGAGGTAGAATGCCTCTGGGTTCAATTCCCAGTACTGCAAAAAAAATAATTAATTAATTAATTAAAAATCTCTTTATGGGCAATGGCTCCCTAGCTAAATATTACTAATTCTCTTTCTGTATATTAATATAAAATGGAAATGTTTCATGATTGAGATGATTAACTTTGTGTAAGTTATGCAGCTAAACTTTTATCTCTGGCATGTGTGGTCAGGAACAGAGCAAATCTGATTAAGTAATAATGATCATGGGATCATGGGAAATCATGTTGGATATCCTGGACTACTCTTTTACAACACCTTATGATTATGTGTAGACTTAAAATTACTAGTAAAGCTTAACAAGGAGTAAGATCTCTGCTTTATCAGACAACTAATTTGATAAACCAATATTTTTATTTTATTCTCCTTGACTAATATTTAGTCTCATAGTCATACACGGAGGTAAAGTAGTCTCAAGTGTACTTTTATTCATGTTCCTAGGCAATTATCAGGGATTCTAATTTTATCATAAAAGAAAAAGGAGATGATTAATATTGAAGAAGTGCTAGAACTGTTTGTAATTTACTTCCAAGTATATATCCTATGTAAACTCTTATAAATATGCATAAAAACATGTATGAAAAACATTTACGTGTTGAAAACTACTTAATCTATTGGAAATCTTCAGCAGTGACTGAATGTGGTCATCTTTTCTTCTTTGTCTCCTAACCTGCAAAGTTTCATTGGTAGCAGCCACCGAAGTAGAGAGCGAAACCTGGTTCATAGTCATGTGATCACTGGGATCAGAGATGTCAGCAGGTCCTTCCAGAAACATTCACTGAAGTCAAGCTGTTTTACTTCTTCTTATTATTATTATTGAAGGCCCAAATGATCTCTGGAAAGCATTATTTTACTCTTGTTTCAAGGCTTTCCATGGTGGGCTTGTTTGGTGCTGTGAAGCCAACCATTTCCGTCAATCTATTAGCAGAGCCCTTGACATTGCTCGCATCATGATGAAACCTCTGGAGGGAGGCTGAGACTTTGCAATAGGCAGTGACAGGCAGCAGGCATATAGTCATGATGCTGAGTTTGGCTTCCATCGCCTCTATCCATCATTTTGAGAATATAAATACAGAAGATATAATATGGTCTTGTTTTCAGAAAAGCATTGTTTTTAGTTCATCTGAATAAATTTATAAAATATACTTGCTTGACTTAAGGTCATATATTGGTATTTCTGAGAATTATAATTAGAGTTGATTTTAAAACTTATTCTGTAAGCTTCTTACATATCTTAATCAAGTAAACAATTATATGATTTAAAAGAAGCCATTCTTCCAGTTCTCCTAAAATTAAAGTATATTTCCTCTGAAAAGAGTCTTAAGATACTTCCCCTACATATAATGACCCTAAACACACTTCTACAGATATTCTGTAGATGCTATGGCTCACTTAATAATTTGTTGAAAGTTTAACAAAATGAAACATTATTTTAAGGAGTTTATAATAATAAAACTCTCTTTTATGCGTCATGCATTTCTATGCAAATAGCTTATCAGCCAAAAGAATTGCACTTCAAATTAAGCATAGCATGTTACATTACATTTCTCTTACAAAAGCAAAACACTTTTATACCAAGATAATATAATGGTACAATCTAATGTTGCTAGAATAAGTTTCTTTTAATTCAATGTTTCCCAAGTCAAAACAATCCATATTATCTAATAAATTGATTTTCTTTTCAGCATGCACTTTTACATTCACTTTGTAAGATTAGCTTTTTGAAGGAGGAACATTTTTTGTCAATTAACTTCAAATCTGTATGCCTTAAAGGTCTAGGGCTTATCTGCATTTGCACCTCCATACACTACAACAGTGGCAACTTGATATTTGTTCTCCAAGCTCAATCAGTGCTCAGGTGTGACAGTGTGAACTATCTAATCCTCTGCACACAACTTCAGTGGCTGAGGTGAATTGGCTGTTCTGTTTCTTCAACTCAAGTTAATAACTAAGTTCTTCAAAATACAATATGATTAGTCATCTTTAATCAAGTGAATAAATTGACTAATAAGAAACTGCTTAGTGATTGCTCTCTAGAGAAGGACATTAATTTCTGTGTACACTTCAGACTTCCACTTAAGAGAGATAACTTATACTACCATGTGAAGTATATTCAGGACAGGAAAAAATTCATCTTGCCTCATGAAATGATACTCCAGGTCCCTGGATAACTTTAAAGATTACAAGCCCCATATGAGAATGTGAGAAGCTTTCTACTTTAAAGCCAAATAACAGTGTTATCAAAGCTCAGCATTCCTTCCTAGGTCTGGATGTGAGCTTATCGACATAAAGGTTCCTTTTCAGAAGCAGCAGACAAAAACATATAAGATACAAAATCCATTTTTATTATATTCCTTTGGATTCAAGTATTTTATAATTTGGAACAATAGTCATATCATAATCTAAACAGATAAAGATTTTAGACAGGCAATCATGTAATATGTCAGAGTTAAGCTACAAAAAAATTCTTCATAAAAGAGAAAAGAAGATGTTTTATTCTTGTTTGATTATTTGTCATAACATAACAATTTTACAAATGTGCTGCATTCATACTTAAAAGCTGCAAGATGACTCAAATCAGTTCAAATTAAATGAAGAGAATTGAACATAAATTTTGAAGTAGGTACTCATAAATGTATTAAAACCATAACGCCCTTGGGACAATTCATAATGAAAGACACAAAGCAAAGCTGTACCTCTAAGAGTCACATCTCAAGTCACAGCGACAGAATGCATATAAGACAAGTTTTGCGCTCATTCTGCAATATACCTAAGAGCCCATCCCCTAGTTTTTGCTTTTTCTAAAAGATAAATTCCACAAGATCTAGGGAAAGTGGAAGCTGTGTATTTCCAATTTCTTATTGTACTGTGAGGCAGGCTCCAGGTGCATATATATATATAATATTGGTGAGGAGAGAAAGGAAATAAGTATTTTTATGGTGCTTACAATTTCACTTGCAGCCTGACTCTCAGGAATTTGCTGCTCCTACTCTGTGATGTTAGCAGTAATGCATACTCACAATGTACTAGGTGTTATTTCTCCAGTTACCCCAAATGGGAAAAATGTGATTTAATCAAGGAAGCTTTTTTAGGATCACTCAAGTAGTAAATGACACAAGAAGATTCTGTGTTAAAGCTCATGTACCTATAACTACTAAAAGCAGATATGATCAACAAATGAGTGTGAATATTCTATGGCTGGACAAGTTCATAGTAAGGTAGACTGTTTACAAACTGTTTCTGTCAGAAAATTTTATTTCATATGAACAAAAGATATGACTATTTTAGAAGCTTAAGTGGGTGCCAAATTTTGTGTTCTTCACATTAAATTAATATTTACATTTGAAAAACAAGTTAGAAAGGCAAGATTCAGTAAGCAAGAACAGACAAGAAGGAAGAATTAGATATAGCCTTAGTAAATGTCCACACATAATAAAGAAAAAAGAGCAAGAGTTATAGATATCTTAAGTTAGATGAAAACCCAAGAGAGGAAACCAGGTTTCACGGAATCATATTAAGTCAAATTAAAGATTGCATTGAAGTAAACTTAAAATGAAAAAAGGAGATCAAAGATGACACTGACGTCCAATACCAGGAATAATAGAGATTTTTTTATGAGTATGACACCGAGAAAATATCAGGACAAGGAGAAATTCTTTTGGAGACCAGAGAAGCATAGAAAATACAATAAAACTTTCTAGCATTTGTTATTTGTGTAAACTATTTCAGATAGAAAATGTGATGTTAGCATGAATGAAGAGAGACTTAGAATAGATCTATGTGAAAGGAAGTGATGACAATAATTAGGATAAGAGATGAGGAGGACCTGAAATAAAATGATGTATGTAAAACAAAGAACCTAACATCAAATTGCTGGATGAGATATTTCATTATGGCTTTTCCTAAATATCTTATAGCTTTGAATTATGAGAAATGGTTCTGACCTCCCACCCTTTCCTTGAAAATTGATATAAACACCAATAAAAATGGTTATACATTTTAATAGCTGCTGGGAGATTTCTGAATTACTTCTGTGGGCAAGATAATAAAGATTCTGAAATAAATTATATGACAAAAATATATAGATTCTGATAATAAAGAAGAGATAAAATCCATGCATGGCTCATATCTCTATTCTAAAACTCTATAGGTATGGGGGTTTACTTTATATTTGATGCAAACTTGATCTCCTCTCCAATACCTCTAAAACAATGGAATCAGAAGTAGACCTGAAAGAACTAGGGTAACATCAAATAGAGTAAAATATTCATAGCCAAACACCCCTTCCTCCTGTCTCTTCTTTCAGCTTTGATTATGTTAGCAAGTAAAGCAGCTATGCTATGATCCTACTCAAGCAAGCATGTACATCAGAGTTTTAGTATATGAAGTATTTTCACTCTTTTTAAGTAGATTGATAAACATAAGAGTTTCTCAACTTCAGTAGGTGTAGAAAAATGTAAATTAAATCACATTCAGACACCATTAGAGGTTCTCCACAAACAACAGTCAAAATTCCTGACAATGCCAAATGCAGGCAAGGTTATGGAACATTGAAATTCTCCTACAATGAGCCAGAGGCAGCTCAAGTTGGCGCAGTGGACTTGGCAGACATTCTGGCAACATCTCCTCACACTGAATATATGAAACCAGTAATTTCTATTCTAGTTATATACCAAATAGAACTGTGTACAAATGTTCAATTAGACACATACACAAGAATATGCGTAGAAATGACATTTTAACCCTTCAAACTGAACACTACCCAAATATCCATTAAGAGTACAATTAACTTTATAGTGCTATATCCATCAATGGGTGATTTAATGAGTGAAGACAAATATGCATCACAGGAAATAACTTCAGAAGTCTAAATAAGCTGCAGATAAAAAGCAGCTATTATCTATCTATGCAGATAGATAGATGTACATATATACACATATATGAAATTCTGTATACATATACAATTGTGCATATATACAAATGTGTACATATATACATATATAGAGAGAGAGAGTGAGAGAAACAGAGAGACTGCGAGAGGAAGAGAGAAGAGAATACTGTAGCATAAATACATGGTTACCATTCATAGAGAATACAATAGGGCAAACAAATGGTTATCTGCAGTGATAAAGTGAATAGGATGCCTGATGGAGTTTCTAGGGCTGGTGGTAAATATATATCTTAAAATGTAGAATTGTTTCATGAATTACATTCTATATAAAATTTTATCAAGGAATACTTATCATTTGTATACTTTTCCATGTATATGTTATCCAGTAGTTTAATTAGCTTCTATTAAAAAAGCATTAACACTAGGTGGCTATAACAGATTTTTTTTTCCTCACTAGAATTCCCAGATCAAGACACCTGTACGACTGATTTCTTCTGAGGTCTTGCTCCTTGGTGTGCATCTAACTACACTATTGATGTGTTCTCAAATGGCCATTTTTTTGCATGTGCATATTATTGGTGTCTCTTCTTATAAAGGCACCTCCCCTCCCATACTAGATTGGAGCCTCACTCTTGTAAACTCATTTAACCATATCTACCCTCTAAGGGTGTGTCTCCAAATAAAGTCACATGGGATTAGAGCTTTAACAAATGAACTTTGGTGGGATGCTGTTCAGTCTACAGCAAATAAAAATGTCACACACATGCAAAAAAATTAAATAAATCCAGCATCTACCATCTGAAGGTATCTCACATGGCAATCATCTTCCTTAAGTCCTTTCTTTGCTACCCTTGGAGTTCCCTTACACAAAGAAGTTTATCAGGCCTCAACCATCCCCTCCCTTCATCTCTTTGTCTACATGAACTGTTCTATGTGTGTGAAAACCAGCAGACCTAGCATCATTGCTCATGTTTTAATTGGAAAGAGATGAAAATATTCACCCCCAAAGCCTTACCAAAAACTCTGAAAATATAATTATCATTAGCTCTTTTTTAAGATAAAAAGTTTTTCGTTATCCTTTAAAATTTAATTTTTCCTTGCACATGCTTTTTAAAAATAGTATTGCTTTATTTATTTTTAAATACTGAGCATTGTAATTATACATCATACTTAGGTATAAAGTGATAAGGATGTACTTTCATGCACACAACTCTTGGAACACTTTCTTCTGGGTCCCAATCCCTCCTTCTCCCTCCCAGTACATGTCTGTGAAACTCTGATACTGGAATTGAAAAATTTCATATTATATATACATAGCATTCTTTCAACTATTAAATTCCTTATGTCTCATCCCCCTTCTCCCTCCCCTAAACCCCTTCCATCAATCCATTGGAGTCTCTGCTTCTCTTCCTGATTCACATGCTATTTTTTTTCTTTTCTTTTCTTTTTTTTTTTTTTTTTTTTGGTGTATTGTAATCATACATACATCTTAATGAGGTACAAGCTGGTAGAGGCATACATGCATATAGCACTCATTTAACCCTTCCTCAATTCTCATCCCATCCCCTCCCCTCCCTGTCATGTTTGGCTTAGTGATTGACTTTGATAAGTTTGTGAATATACCTCATGTGCATTAGGGTAAATCCCTCTACACCCCTCTCATCACCTTCAGTTAGGTGGCCTTTTTGCTTATCTAAGGTTTCTCTTTTTTTGTTTAGAGTCCCTCCGATGACCCACTTTCTCCCTAGTTCTGCATGTTAGGGAGAGCATTTGATTTTTTACATTTTGTGACTGACTCACTTAGCATAATATTCTCCAGTTCCACCCATATCCCTGCAAATGACATGATTTTGTTCTTCTTATGGCTGAGTAAAATTCCATTGTGTACATATCCCATAGTTTTGTAATCCATTCATTTGTTGATGGACATCTTGGCTGGTTCCATAGTTTGGTAATTGTGAATTGTGTGACTATAAACATATATAAGCATGCATTAGTCTGATAGTTTGATTTCCATTATTTTGGGTAGATAGAAGTAGTATTGCTAGATCATATGATAAATTCATCCCCATTCCTCTGAGGATCCTCCATACTGTTTTGCAAAGTTGTTGCACTAATTTGCAATCCCACCAACAATGTATCAGGGTTCCCACTTCTCTACACCCTCACCAGTGTTTGTTGTTCTTTGTGTTTTTAATGATTCCCATTCTAATTGGGGTTAGGTGAAATCCGAAGGAAGTTTTGAATTGCATCTCTTTGATTGTTAATGATGTTGAACATTTTTATATGCAGTAATTGGACATTTATATTTCTTCTTTTGTGAAGTGTCTATTTAGTTCACTTGAATATTTTTTGATTGGGTTATTTGTTTTCTTAGTGGTGCTCCTTGAGTTTTCTGTATATTCTGCCAGTTGATTTTTGACAAAGGAGCCAAAAACATACACTGGAAAAAAGATAGATTCTTCAACAAATGCTATTGGCAAAACTGGTTAACCATATTAGAAATATGGAAATAAATACCACTTTCTCACCCTTCACAAGAGTCAATTTAATATATATCAAAGACCTGAAAATCAAACCAGAGACCTTGCAGCTACTTGAAGAGGGCATAGGTCCAACACTTCAACACATAGGCACAGGTAAAGACTTTCTCAACAAGCCCCCAAAGGCACAAGGAATTCAAAGGAAAATCAATACATGGAATTGCATTAAACTGGAAAGCTTCTGTGCAGCAAAGGAAACTATCAAGAACCTCAACAGAGAGCCTGCAGAATGGGAGAAAATTTTTGCCAACTACTTTTCTGATAGAAGACTAATATCTAGAATATACAGAACTCAAGAGACTCATCACTAAGAAAATAAAATTTAAAAATGCAGTAAAAAATGCATCAAGTGTGATCTTTTAAACCATATTCAAATGTAAGTTATATTTGGAAACTCAAATAGGTAGTGTAATGTTAATTAGTGAGTACTTGCTATGCAAGTAAATAGTACAAAATTCAGGTGGCATAAACTTTATGCCTAAAAATGTAAAAGTCAAATTAGAAAACAATTATTAAAGCTTAAGATTGTTTTCAATGATGAAATATATATTAAATTTGTATTGTACATAAAGATTCTTACTCTAAGACTTAACAGTATTCCACACTATATAATTTTTTGTTAAACAATACACAGAAGATAATGTCAAAACTGGGATCATACAACTTGTTAACAGATTTTGGCAAACAATTTTAGAAAATTTAGGTACCCAATATAACAACTTGAAGTTGGAAGAGCTATAATCTTTGAATTAAAGGAATGTAACACCCAAGATTTCCAATATAAATCGTATACAATACATTTTAATAGTATACCAGATATAAAGGACTGAAACATACAAAAACTAAGCTATATCCTCAGGGTT
>PVLC010047857.1:0-11062 GCA_004027655.1 Graphiurus murinus
GTATTTGGCCTTTTTTATTGCCCCTATTTCCTAAGTGATCATGGTAAAGTCAAGCTTATTTATAATTCTTGTTCAGTTTTTCCTGCCTGAGACTTACAGGACAGGTACAACTTAAATCTAACTTCTCATCAAGAATCCAACTTTAGTTTGACAGTCACATAATACATACCTGTTTTACCTACTATATATGTAGATGTATAATCACTTGCTGACACAGAAAAGCCTGAAACGTTCTAGTAATTTTGAGCCAGAAATTTAAAACTTATCAAGATACATGCTTGGTTCCCCTAAACTCATGCTTCTTCATCCCCATAAAGTTCACTACTGTCTTGTCAGTAGAGCAAGCAACCTGGTGAGGTAGAGATGAGTGTGTTCCAGGGCAGACTGGATGTCCACTAGGAGGAGTTGTTGTAGAGAAAATTGAAGGAGTAAAAGGTAGTTACCCCTATTACGAGCTCTCAAAAGGTAATGTTACCAAATCCATATACATTTTTACTACAGCTTTTAACTGCAAGTATGACATTTTATTTGTGATTGTTTTAGCAATAAAACATATTTTGTGATACTTTAATGTATTTATATCATCTTTGTTTTACTACTACTATAGACAAATTTATATGCAAATATATTATAATTTTTATTTGTTTTTCTTTTCTCATCATAGCAAAAATAATTTATAAGGAAATATAATTTTGAGTTAGGTGTGGTGGTGCATGCCTGTAATCCCAGTACTTGAGAAGCTGAGACAGGAGGTTCAGCAACCTAGCAAGACTCTGTTTCAAAATAAAATAGGTCTTGGGGTGTAGCTCAGAGGTAGAACTCCCAGGTTCAATTCCCAGTATAAAAATAAGTAAATAAATTAGCCAACTGTCAACCCCAAAAGACAGGAAATTTAGTAAGCATTTTACATTAAATAAATCAACAGACTTTAGTATACTACCCTTACAAATAGTGGACTGCTTTTAGAAATCAGTGACTAGTTAGTTAGCTTGGATTTGATCAAAATTAGTATCTGGACATTTGGTGACAGATAATAATGGGATTTTTGTTTTATGCTTAAGTAATCACAGCCAACACTAGGTTTAGTAATGTACTCTGATCTATTTAACAACTATAAAGAATGCCTAAATTAATATATTGCTTTCCAGCAGTCCTAGCTGATACTTGGGAAATATACTGGGAACACTGACTGTTTTCCCAGTATATTTTGAATTAATAAGATTCTAAGTCATCATGTTCATCAAAAAGGAAATGAGCATTCTCAGACATGCAGTAGGGGTTACCTTTAACATAAAATATAAGTTATAAAAAGCAGTACATGTAAGATAATTTAGTAGTAGTTTTGGTGTTAATATATTATTGGAATTTGGATCTGAACAAACTGTATCAAATGTAAAAGCTTCAGAATAAGTATCAAATCTAACTCATAATGCCCAGAAACTTAAAAGAGAGAGAGAGAGACCATCTTAAAGCCCTTTAATCATTTATGAGAGAATAAGAAGGTAATCATCTAAGTTTCTTAAATAAGTGAATTGATTTGATAATTCACAGATAATTAAAATTTCTCTAGTTACTAATTGCTTTTATTAGGTTTAGGGCTAAAGTTGTAAGAATACTGTAATGTTTTTCTTGTTTTAAATAAACACTATTTGAATGCATGTTATCCTTTAGAGAAAACTCCCAGGGAAATCTATGGCTAATTACAAACATGTTACCATTTCTGATATATTTTGCATATGTGCTTTTTTTGTGTGTATATGTAGTTCTGGGGATGGAACCCAGGGGCATTCTACCTCCAAGCTATACCCCCAGCCCTATTTTATTCTTTTATTTTGAAACAGGGTCTCACTAAGTTGCAGAGGGCCTCACTAAGTTGCTGAGGCAGTCCATGAACCTGTGTGATCCTCCTGTCTCAGCCTCCCAAGGAGTAGAATTACAAGAGTGTGCCACCACACTCAGCTATGTCTGTTTTAAATGAAGTTACATTGTTGTATTTGGGTGTATTTCTTATATTACCTTTGTTTTAAAATGAACATACAGTTTCTTTCAAAATAATCTAGTTGCTTTTCATCTGGTCTATTTCATAACTATATTATGAGTCTAAAATTATGAAGTACAAAAATAAAGTCTTTTTTCTTTTTTCTTTTTATAGACTACAAGCAAATCACAGTTAAATCCAGCATTTGAAGATGCCTGGAGCAGCAGTGATGAGGAAGGATGAATATCAACCTTTAATACATTCCTCTCTCTATTGATGCAACTTTAAAAACAGCACTGTTTGTGGGGGTCTCTTCTTATTCAGTCTGTTTCTGACAAACTAGCCCTAAATTTGGGTGATATTTTTCCCCATGTTTTAAAATGTGATTACTTTTTGTATGAAATACTCAAACTTTCATATAGTTTGTTTAATGAAAATTAATCCCAGTTGCTATGCCTGGGGCAGCCCCTGTTGCTACAGTGGAATAGAAGCCATTGTATCTCAGCTGGATCTTGAATGGATTATGGGAAAATGAGATGCATCTCCAAGGATCAACAAATGGAGGTTCTCAGCACTGACTTTCTTCACAGGATGTACCACCAACCTGCTCATTTCCACATTCAAGGATGATTTTACCAGGGATAATTACATAAAAAGTAATTGAAAAGGTAGCATTGAGCCTTTGTATTCCTTCTTATTTAAGTACTTATATTTTATAATGATTTCTCATATTTGTTTTAAGTCAGCTGTTTAAACTCATTCTTAAACTCCCTTTCTATGAAACTCATTAAGATGTAACCAAGTCCTGCTTCATTCATCTAAGCACAGAATGTCCCAATAGAGAATCTGGCTTAAACATAAAATAGTATCATAAAATTTCTCTTATATTCTCTCTTCTTCTTGTGTCAACCCATGAATGATTATTGTCAAGCTAACTTGTTTTTCTTTTTTTTTATGGTGCTGGGGATTGAACTCAGGGTCTTGCACATGGTAGGCAAGTGTTCTACCACTGAATTACATCCCCAGCCTGTATGAAACTAATTTTATATTCCTTTTCTTTCTGAATTTTAACAGTAGGAGACCAGTAAAGGAAGTTTTTGTGAATTTGAATACTAACATCAAGCTTAGTATTTAATTGGTGAATTTTTAAGTGAATAACAGACCTTATATCAGTCAAATGTTTTCCATATATTTACTTTTAGACTTGATTTTCTGAAGCCAAGACCATCCTACTCTCACTTTTCCCCCTCTTGGTGAGGATGCTTTTGATCTTTAAGAAAGATATTAAAATTGGAATTTTTTTAATTTTGAGAATTAAAAATAAGAATTAATTATACTTTTCTAAAGTATAAATAACTATACTGCTTCTTTCTAGTTACCTAAATATTGTAAATAATTCAAACAACATGAAAACTTTAAAAAGAGAGTAATGGTCACCTGGAATCAGTACTCCAAGGTAACCGTCACTACATCATGAGGACTCTGACCCAATCAGTAGATCAGTCCATTGAGGGATTAACATTTGATGGCATTATTGGGAGGAGTGGAAACTGTTTGCTGTGAGGCCTAATTCAAGGAACTAGATCACTGCAGGCATGCCCTTGGGGACTATATCTTGTTTGCTGGCCCCTTCCTCTTTCTTCCTGTTTCCCGGCTGCCATGAACTGAGCAGTGTTCCTCCACATGCCCTTCTGCCATGATGCTCTGCCTCACCTCGTGCCTAAAGCAGTGAAGCCAACCAACCACAGACCAAAACCAGCAGCCAAAATAAGTCTTTTCGTCCTTTAAGTTGTGTTTCTCAGGCTTTCGTCACGGGGATAGAAAGCTGACTAACATAGCTGGTGTATTTGGATGGTACAATTCTTCTCCCAGATGAGAAGAATATCATCTTGGGTTTACTCCTTTTGTTAGTTTATAGATATTGTGTCCACTTTCTTCTAGCTTCTGGTATTGCAGAAGAGAATTCCAAAGCCAGTTTCATTTTTTTTTTTTTTCTATTTGTAGTAAACTCATAATAACTGGAAGCTTATAAACTGTAAGGTATTTGTTTGTTGTGGTACTAGGGATTTAACCCAGGAGCATTCTACCTCTGAGCTATACCTCCAGCCCTTTTTTTTTTTTTTTGCGGTACTGGGGATTGAACTCGGGCATTCTACCTCCAAGCTATATCCCCAGCCCCATTTTTTATTTTATTTTTGAAACCGAGTCTCACTAAGTTGCAGAGTGCCTCACTAGGTAGCTGAGGCTGGCCGCGAACCCGGATCCTCTGGTCTCAGCCTCCCGAATGCTGGGATTACAAGCGTGCGCCACCACGCCCGGCTCAGCCCTTTTTTTTAATTAATTAATTTATTTATTTACTTATTTTTATTTGGAAACAGGATTTCACTAAGTTGCTGAGAGCCTCGCTAAGTTGCTAAAACTGGCCTTGAACCTGCAGTCCTCCTGTATCAGCTTCACAAGTACTAAATTACAAGCATGTGCCACCCCTCCCAGCTGCAATATTTTTTATTTCTCCTTATCTTTAGTTTTTCAGTTTTTGTCAGAATATCCTCTCTTGCGCGTGCTCTCGCTCTCACTCTCTTGCTCTCGCTGTCTCCCACTTCTTGGATTTCTTGTGTGCTCTTTCAGTCTGAAGGCTCAAACCTTTTCTTAGCTTATAGACCTTTTCTTCTAATTAATTTTTTTATCTAATTAATGTTTTTCCGTGTGGTGGTCACTGTCATCCTCCTCTCCTCTCCTTCCATGACTCTTCTTCTTCCTCTTTCTTCTCCCTGATTATTGCATGTAAAGTCTACCTTGATGTCTCATAGTCTTATTTTTCCTTCCTGCTTTGTTTTATATCATCATCATCATCGTCATCATCATTATTAGAACAGTGCCTGGTAGATAATATGTGCTCAGTTAGTGCTTTGAGATTTTATGCTTGGTCTTAAAAATCACTAACTCCTGACTTTTATCATGAGAAGAGTTTTTTGGGTTTTTTTGTTTGGGAGTTGTTTGTTTGTGGTACTGTGGGTTGAAGACAGGGCCATTTTTACCTCCAAGCTACACCAACAGCCCTATTTTGTTTTTTATTTGGAAACAGGGTCTCACTAAGTTGCTGAGTCTGGCTGTGAACCTGTGATCCTCCTCTCTCAGCCTCCCAAGTACTAGAATTAAAATCATGTACCACCAAGAAGCTTTTTGATTATTGTTTTATTCTCTTCTCTACCCTAAACCCTTGTGTTTTTAAAACACTTCCAGGAAATAAATCAGAAATATAGAAGGTATATAGAAGCTTTCTCTTGAAATTTTTAAAAATTGTTTATTAAACTGATATTTGTTGAGTGTTATTCAGGGTGAAAATCAAAGAACCTAATATGAAGGCAGGGGTCACTTAGACCTTCTCTCCATTCCCTTATATGTTTCATGTGTTTTCATCCCATGCCATGTTGGCTAACAATGTGTCTTTTAGTCATATAAGGCAATTGCATGGCATATTTCAAAGAACACTTATGCCAACTATTTACTTCACCTCAACTTGATCCAAGTTTTAAAACTAAAGTCATTTATTATACATCTCAGAAATGCCTAGTTTATATATACACAAATAATATATGCACACATTTTATTGGCATAGCCATAAACCTGTATTGACTGGCAAGCATAAAAGTAGCATCATGGATAGGCTTGACTTCCCAGTTATCTTCCAAAGAAAGATCACTATCTCAAAATGAATAGAAAAATATCCAATTGTATATTAAAAGAAGGATTGCAAGCAAGTGTGGTGTCACATGTAATCCCAACTTGGGAGGCTGAGGCAGGATGATTGCAGGTTCAAGACTAGCCTCAGCAATTTAGTGAGTCTCTTAACAACCTAGCAAGCCCCTTTTTCAAAACAACAACAAAAGAAGAAAATCTTAAAGGGCTGGAACTGTAGCTCAGAGGTAGATGCCCCTGGGTTCAATCCCCAATATCCCCCACCCATATACACACACAAAGGATTGCAAAGTTCAAACTCAGAAATATTTAATTACTAATCCCAGCATTTGGGAGGCTGAGACCGGAGGATCCGGGTTCGTGGTTAGCCTCAGCTACCTAGTGAGGCACTCCACAACTTAGTGAAACCCGGTTTCAAACTAAAGAATGAAAAATAGGGCTGGGGGTATAGCTCGGAGGTAGAATGCCCCTGAGTTCAATCCCTAGTACCACACACACAAAAAAATTTTAATTACTGTTCAGTAATATACTAGTACTTAGTTATTTCTATAAAAATAATATAATTGCAGAGATTAACACATTTCTGTACATTATGTAAAAAGTATATAAAGCCAGGCATGGTAGCACACACCTATAATCCCAGTACTTGGGAGGCTAAGACAAGAGGATTGCAGGTTCTCAGCTAGCCTCAGCAACTTGGTGAGGCCCTCTGCAACTTAGTGAGACAGTTTCCAAATAAAAAACAAAATGGGACCTAGGGTGTAGCCCAGTGGTAGATGGCCCCTAGGTTCCAACCTAGTACCAAAAATAAATAAATAAAGTATATAAATATAAAAATTGTTATAAACATTAAATTTCTTTTAATTTGCTTTTTTCATATTCAGATACTAATTGCTGAACTTGAACTTAAAAAATCTTGAGTATCTTTAAAACAGTAAATTTAAAATCAATCAAACCATGTCAGAAGTGAAATGACAAGAAACCTAGCACAGTTGAAATTTTCCTTGCAAGGAAAGCTAGTTACAGAAAGAACAGTTACTGTGCTTTGTATAGCAAGGAAGATTCTAGACATCTGAAGGTTAAATCTAGTGCTCAGGATAGTGTTTCTTTTGTTTTCATTCTGATAAGTATTAGTTTCAGGGGACATATCTAACAAAGTTCAATTGTGAATATGGCTTTTCTTTTTTGCAAAGAATTTGTGAAGTCCTGTGCTGCCTAGCTAGAATCACTATAGTAAGCTTCTTTGGTGCTTAGAATTATTACATTATTTTGCAAACTTATCTGTCTTCCTAGTTTTGTCAGTAGCATCCTCAGATTCTGAAGGCATAGTTTTTTTTTTTTTTTTTTAAGTCATATAAGGTATTTGTATCCTCCCCTATTTCAAAGAACACTTATTTCTGGCATAGTTTTTGGCTACCATTTAGTTGTTTTCTATTTTTTCTTTTTTAATTAAACAATTGAACGTTCGAAATAAGGCAAAAAAATAAATAAATAAAGACAAACTGTTGTGACAGTGCTCTATGTGTAAGATTCTGTTATGGTTGGAAAGTCTAATGTCCTTTGGACCTCATGCTCTGGAGCCAGCCATGTTCGGAGGTAGGTCCCTGGGAGTGTGGCCTGTGAAAGCAGGGTGTGGCTTGGGGCCTATAGATGACCCTTACCTGCTCTCCTTATTCTCTCTGCTTCCTGCCATCATGCCCTAAGGACCTCCAGCCCTGGCCCCTGCTTGGCAGCCCTTGTAAATGGTCTGTGTGTGTGGACTGAAATCTCCAGACCTGTACTGGGAAGCAAGTAAACCTCTAAGTGTTGCATGCCATGCCAGGTGTTTAGATCTCAGTGGTAAAAATGCTGACTGAGACTGATCTACAGATGAATGCCCTGCCTCTGCTTGACTAGCTACTTGTCATGAACAAACTGACTTTGAAGATACTGATTTTGTACTAATGTTGATATGGCTCACCTAGTTCATGATCTTCTAGGGCTTGGGAAGAAATGGGTGTCACAATCCTAACCTGGTTTTGTTATTCTGTCACTAAAACCACAATGTATTAGACTGAGTTCCTTATGCTTCTGTTTTCAGTGTCTTGTCAGGTTATCAGTGGTTGTGGCACAACTTTTGCAGAACTTCTAGCCCAGTAGCGTGAGGCCTAGCCAGTGGTTTAGTTTCCAGGGCACTGGTGGCCAGCTCTTGAAAGCAGCAAATGATTAGCTCAAGTGATTTGTACAAGCTGCTTCTCTTTTGTTCATATCCTTTGTAGCAAGGATGTGACAGTACTAATATAGGGCCTGTGAACATCATCTTGGACAAATACCGGCAGGAACATTGAGCTTATGGCTTACACTTAACTCTCCAGCTCCTTCTTACCCTGCATGATGGTTTCATCCACTTGTGTGAATGTGTAAATTTTATAAATAAATAGACTATTCAAAGTTGTATAAAATAAGCCGGGTGTGGTGGCGCACACTTGTAATCCCAGCATTTGGGAGGCTGAGACCAGGGGATCCAGGTTCACGGCCAGTCTCAGCTACCTAGTGAGGCACTCCTCAACTTAGTGAGACCCTGTTTCAAAATAAAGAATAAAAAATAGGGCTGGGGGTGTGGCTCAAAGGTAGAATGCCCCTGAGTTCAATCCCCAGTACTGCAAGAAAAAAAAAATTATATAAAATAGGATTTCTAATGAGTCTTTGAAAATTGAGTTTGCTGTTTTCATTATACTATTGTAATGTTTTCGTATACATTATATAGGCAAAGTTTTTATGAGTTTCAGTAAGTACTATGGAAAAAGTTATTAAAAATAATGTGATCATGGTAAGATTACTTTTTAAGTTATATTGGTTTCATAAAGAAATAAATGATAAACAAAGGACCAGAAATCAGAAGACCTGAGACTTAATCTTGGTTTTACTTCCAAGTAAATGTGAATTTGGATTTTTAAAATCTTTTTTTCATTAGTTAAAAAATTAAAAATGAAGGGCGCAAAAAAACTGGATAGAAAATAATTGACTGATAGAAAATAATATTATGGAGGCATCACTGATTAGATGATTGATTTGCAAGTTAATATCCTGAGCTAGTTTCTTCATATGTAGGAGGGGAATAAAATACAAAGTTTAAGAATAAGTGAAATAAAATTCTGACGTAAGAATCACAAGGCTAGTACTCTTATTATTTAAAATCTCAAGATTTGCAGTCTGTAAGCTCCTATCAAAATTCACTCATTTTATCTCAAGGATATAATCTGTTTATTTCCCTTCTAGAATGCACCACAAGGGTAGAGATTCTTATCTGTTTTGTTTATTTCTGTATCTCAAGCACCTAGAACATTGCTTATCAAGTATTGATGCCCCCCAAAAGTATTTAGTTAATTATTAATTAATTAGTGAAGAACATCATTACCCAGCCCTTAACTACATAGCAATAATTCTACTCACCGTTTACAAATGATAAATTCTTCATTGGTTATTTTGTAATTTACTATATGTGAAATTTTGTGTTACTAGTTGATGCCAGGTTTGGTAGAACACGCCTATAATCCCAGTACTTGGGAGTCTGAGACCTAAGGGTCCAGGTTTGAGGACTGTATCCATTAGCATTCTTGCAGCTATAATCTAAGAGCCTGACCACATAACTTAGAGGAAAGAAGATTTATTTTCTTATGGTTTCGGGTTCAGTCCAGGTGAGGCCAGGGACCCTGGATCTCAGGACATGGGGACAGGAATCAGAGAGAAGAACACATGTGTTGTGCTCACATCATGGAGGCCAGAAGCAAGAGGGCAAGCCCAGGGGAGGAGGAACCATATATATAATCTCCAAGGCTGCACCCTCAGGGATCACCCCCTCCAGCCACACCCTACTAGGTAAGTCCACGACAATGGATTTATCCAATTCTGGGATTATAACCCTCACAACTCAATTATATCAACTCTAAACATTAATAAATGAGCTCTTTAGGGAACATTTTATATCTAACTATAACAAGGATAGTCTCAACAATGTAGTGAGACTCTCAGTAACCTAGCAGAAGGATGGGATCTCTTGGTCACTATTTTGATAGAGATGGGGAGAGGGGCAACAGCAGAAGCAAGGAGCCGATTAGAAGGCTACTGCAATAGTCAAGGTGAGATTAAGAAAACTAGTTCATTAAGGAAGAAATTCAAGAAAGTTGCCAGGTCTTACCTAGCAAATACTAAAAATAATCCAAAGGAAGGGCTAACCATTTCCTGCTCTGTGGTGGATGAGATTTTAAATCCTTTACTGAAGCCAGGTGTGGTGGCACACACTTGTAATCCCAGTACTTGAGAGACTGAGACAGGAGGATCACAGGTTTCTGGCCAGCCTCCACAACTTAGTGTGACCCTGCTTCAAAACAAAAAGAATAAAATAGTGTTGGGGGTATAGCTCAGAGGTAGAATGCCTCTGAGTTCCATCTCCAGTACCACAAAAATAAATAAATAAATAAATAAATAAATAGTCCTTTTTTGAGAGCAATAAAGGCAGGTTCGCTACTGTAACAGAGGAACTAAAAATTTCAGAGACTGAATGTAATATAAATCTGTCCATAATTCACACTGGATCTTTCTCCAAATGCTAATTTGATAACTTGGGATCTTTTCTATCTTGTGACTCCACCACATTCAACATACCAGGTTTCCTTCAGGTTTTTGCAAAAGGAAGAGATTAAAAGATCTCACTTGGTAAGTGTGAATGAGCCAGGCCTGGAAATGCCAAGCACCACTCTGCTCAAATTTCATTGGTCAGAAAAAAAATTAAAATTAAAATTAAAAAAAACAGGGAGAAGGGGAGGCTAGGAAATAGAGCTGAGCTTTGTGCCCAGGAGAACAAGGAAACAAATCTGATGAATAGCGGGCCATCGTCTGCAAACTCTGAATAAGCATACTCTTCATTTCTAACCATGTCTATCACAAAAACATTCCAGGTCCCCTTTGTTCAATGCACCAAAAACTAGTTCCCTTAAAGATTATAAGTTATAAAGAGCTGGCTATTTGTGCACCCACCTCTGTTTTCCCTTACCTGCCATAATTCTTTCCTTAAACCTTCTGAACAGCTCTAATTTTTCCTCATCCTAGCTTAAAACAAAAAAGCTGAAACAAATGAGCTGTAACTGTATGACTAACAAATTTTGCTGTTGGGGATTATAAATCACAACTCTCATTTCCTAGAGTGCTTTATTTGCACAATTGGTTTATCATTTAGAAATAGATAGGGAACTCATTTTAAATGCATTAAATGGATATGTAAAATCAGGACCACAGAGATGAAAGATACTGCTTTTTAAATTACATCCATGTTCAGAGTCAGTTCTTGTTGATCTGTGCCAAAGAAAAGGAAACATGGATAACAGAAAGCAATCTGTAATTTCCTTT
>PVLC010047858.1:0-10953 GCA_004027655.1 Graphiurus murinus
GGGTCTGGGGATTGAACCCAGGGGCATTCAACCTCCGAGCTACACCCCCAGCCCTATTTTTTATTCTTTATTTTGAAACCGAGTCTCATTAAGTTGCGGTGTGCCTCACTAGGTAGCTGAGGCTGGCCGCGAACCCGGATCCTCCGGTCTCAGCCTCCCGAATGCTGGGATTACAAGCGTGCGCCACCACGCCCGGCTTCCATTTATATTTCAATGAATTAAGATGAACTAGAAGGAAATATCCAGTTCCTCAGCCACATTAGCCACCCAACCACCCTTCCTTCCTTCTTTCCTTCCTTCCTTCCTTCCCTTTGTTTTATTTATTTATTTATTTACTTACTTACTTAATTTTTGCAGTACTGGGGATGGGACCCAGGGGCATTTAACCTCCGAGCTACACCCCCAGCCCTATTTTTTATTCTTTTTTTTTTTTTTTTTTTTTTTTTTTTTTTTTTTTTTTTTTTTTTTTTTTTTTGCGGTACTGGGGATTGAACTCGGGGGCATTCTACCTCTGAGCTATATCCCCAGCCCTATTTTTTATTCTTTATTTTGAAACCGAGTCTCACTAAGTTGCAGAGTGCCTCACTAGGTAGCTGAGGCTGGCCGCGAACCGGGATCCTCCGGTCTCAGCCTCCCGAATGCTGGGATTACAAGTGTGCGCCACCACGCCCGGCCCTGTTTTTTATTCTTCATTTTGAAACAGGGTCTCACTAAGTTGCAGAGAGCCTCACTAAGTAGCCGAGGCTGGCTGCGAACCTGCGGTCCTCCAGTCTCAGCTTCCCAAGTACTGGGATTACAAGCGTGCGCCACCATGCCCGGCTCACTAGCCACCTTTCAAGGGTTCCATAATCACAAGTAACCAGCGGCTACCATGGTGGACAGGGTGGATGAATACGGCCATCATCCCAGAAAGTCCTTTTGGCAAAGGCTGGTCTAGAGCCATGGTCCTCCGCCGCCTGGGCTGCCCCTAGATTCCCCTGGAGAGGTTGGAAAGGGCAGGGAATCCGGGCTCCCCCTACGGAGGTTACAAGTCGCAGTCAGGGGGGAGAGCCCCTTCCCAAAGCTCCATTTGCTTTCTTCACTGGAAGAGTGCCTAGCTTTGAGTTCAGGCTTTGAGCAAGTATTTGCACCCTGCTCCCAGCCCACGCACGCAGAGCCAAGGCAGGGGACCCTCAAGATTGGATTTGTTCTCGTTGGATTTGTTCTCGTCCCGGCTGGGTGGCCTTGGCCCCTGCCCCTCTCCTTGGGTATTGTGAAAGAGGCCACCGGGCGTCTCTGCAGGGACTCCTCAGGGACAGGGGGTGGAGGACATGGGCCAGGCTCATCAGCGCTGTGTCCACGCATTTCTCAGAAATGGATCCAGGCTGGGCGTGGTGGAGCTCGCTGGTAATTCCAGTACTTGGGAGGCTGAAACCGGAGGAGCGCAGGTTCAAGGCCAGCCTCAGCTGCTTAGTGAGGCCCTCTGCAACTTAGTGAGACCCTGTTTCAAAATAAAGAATAAAACATAGGGCTGGGGGTGTGGCTCAGAGGTAGAATGCCCCTGAATTCAACCCCCAGTACCGCAAAAAAGAAATGGATCTGAGAATGGTAGGTACCTCCAGCTACTCTACCTACTTCGTGTGTGTGTGTGTGTGTGTGTGTGTGTGTGTGTGTTACTGGAAATGGAACCCAGAGGCATTCTACCTTCAAGCTACACCCCCAGCCCGATTTTATTTCTTATTTGGAAACAGGGTCTCACTAGGTTGATGAGAGTCTCACTACTTGCTGAGACTGTCCTCAAACCCAAGATCCTCCTATCTCGGCCTCCCGAGTACTGGGATTACAAGCCTGTGCCCCCACACCAGGCTTCCACCTACTTCTTATAATGTGGAAGGATAGGCCTGAGCTAGATGCTTATCCGCAGGGACTCCCTGCTGTCCTCCAGCAAGGGCTTCTTTTTTTTTTCTTTGCAGTACTGGGGATTGAACTCAGGGGCATTCTACCTTCGATCCATATCCCCAGCCCTATTTTTTATTCTTTTTTTTTAAACAGGTTCTCGCTAAGTTGCGCCTGCCTTTTTAATTTTTTTTTTTTAAACAGGTTCTCACTAAATTGCTGAGGCCCTCTCTAAATTGGTGAGGCTCACCTTGAATCTGTAATCTTCTTATCTTAGCCTCCCCAGTACTGGGATTACAGACGTGTGCGCCACCACACTTGACTCCGGCTCCCTGGCCTCCTTTTTTTTTTTTTTTTTTTTTTTTTCTGGAGATACTAGGGATTGAACCCAGGGGCATTCTACCTCTGAACTACACCCCTAGTCCTATTTTTTATTCTTTATTTTGAAACAGGGTCTAAGTTGCGGAGGGCCTAAGTAGCTGAGGCTGGCCGCGAACCTGTGATCCTTGTCTTAGCCTCCCAAGTACTGGGATTACAGGCTCCGGCTCCCTGGCCTTTTGAGACCAATCTCCAAGGATCTCATCTGCCATTTGTGGCCTTTTAATCTAGCCTTACCTCTGCCCTCTTCTGCTGTAGTCCTTCTTGGCACTCTCCAGCTGCTACCAGACCTTTGCCGAGTGGCTACCTACCCTGAACCGCCCTTCCTCCCTCTTCTCTCTGGGTCCCACTTATGGGCCAAAGCTCAGGTCTCCTGGGGCTTGGAGCAGTCTGCCCTGCCGATGATCATCCCTGCCCCTTCCCCCAGTGAGATGCAGCCTTGCCATGACAGCCTGTGAGCAATCTTGAAAATGATTGCTCTGTTTACTCCCCAAACGTGATGGCCTCCCCACTTGGGGCAGCAGTCACATCTGTCCCCTGGGGCTGACATTTTCTTTTTTTTTTTTTTGCGGTACTGGGGATTGAACTCGGGGGCATTCTACCTCCGAGCTACACCCCCAGCCCTAGTTTTTATTCTTTATTTTGAAACAGGGTCTCACTAAGTTGCAGAGGGCCTCACTAAATAGCTGAAGCTGGCCAAGAACCTGTGATCCTCCTGTCTCAGCCTCCCGAATGCTGGGATTACAAGCGTGCGCCACCACGCCCGGCTGGGGCTGACATTTTCACGAGTGTCAGATGAAATCACTGGAGGAAAATACAGGAGGGAGAGAGAGGAGAGAGGAGAGAGGAGAGAGGAGAGAGAGAGGGAGAGAGAGGGAGAGAGGGAGAGAGAGAGAGAGAGAGAGAGGAGAGAGAGAGAGGAGAGAGGAGAGAGGAGAGAGGAGAGAGAGAGAAAGAGAGAGAGGAGAGAGGAGAGGAGAGAGGTATCGAGCACGGTGACATTTTCTTTTCTTTTTTCTTTTTTGGTACTGAGGATTGAATCTAGGGACATTCTACCTCCGAGCTCCACCCCCAGCCCTATTTTTTTATTCTTTATTTTGAAACCGAGTCTCACTAAGTTGCAAAGGGCCTCACTAAATAGCTGAGGCTGGCCTCGAACCCGGATCCTTCGGTCTCAGCCTCCCAAGTACTGGGATTACAAGCGTGCGCCACCACGCCTGGCTCAGAAGGTGACATTTGAACCAAGCCGTGATGGAAGGGATGGATTAGGCAGAGTGGACACTGGGGTGGTGGCCAGGGCAAGAGTCCCCAGACAGGAGCACGGCGGGAACATTCCTCTTCAAGGAACTAGGAGAGGGCCAAGGCCGCTGGAGCAGGGAGGGCCGGATCGCCGGAGCGGAGGGAGTTCGGGGTCACACACTTCCTATGAAGTGATGCGGCGGCTCAGTACCAAGCTCCCCGGCCGTGGCAGATGCTTCATCACCACCACCACCACCACCACCATCAATCATCGTCACCACCACCACCATCATCACCAATCATCACCAATCCATCATCACCATCACCATCGCCATCACCATCGCCATCACCACCACCATTACTATTTTACAGTTGGGAACCCAGAGACTGGGAGAAGCTGTGTGACTCTGGCTTGCTTACCCAGTTTGGAGGAGGCAGGCCTTGAACTTTTCCCTGCAGCTGCCCTGCTTGCAGTTCCTAACACGGGTCATCAGGGTTTGATGCCAGCGCAGGGCAGACTGATAGTGTGGGTGGCGCTGAGCTGGGCTAGGTGTGGGGGTGGGGTGTGACCCCCGCCTTTCCTTCTTCTTTCTCAGTCCCACCCTTGGGTAGCATTGGCCTTTGGGCAGAAAGTTGGGAAGCAGACACAGTCTGAGGGAATCTTGCAGGGGGTACCTGCCTGTGGACTTTGGACCAGGACAGTGACCTCCCAGCTATAGGGGGGGTTACAAAAGGGGCTCCCCTAGCCAGGCGTGGTGGCGCACGCTTGTAATCCCAGCACTTGAGAGGCTGAGACAGGAGGATCTGGGTTCGAGGCCAGCCTCAGCTTCTTAGTGAGGCCCTCTCTGCAACTTAGTGAGACGCTGTTTCAAAATACAGAATAAAAAAATAGGGCTGGAGGTGTAGTTCAGAGGTAGAATGTCTTTGAATTCAATCCCCAGTACTTCCAAAAAAAAAAAACAAAAAAAAAGAATTAAAAAAAAAAATAGGGCTAGGGGTGTAGCTTGGAGGTAGAATGCCCCTGAGTTCAATCCCCGGTACCTCCAAAAAAGGCAGGGCTACCCTGGCAGTCTCCCTCAGTATGGAGGTCCCCCGGCAGTAGGCTCCTCAACATGGAGGCTGACCACAACACAGAGGCTCCAGTCAGAACCGGAGGCCGATCTGACGGGGTGAGACATCTTCAGCAGCTCCTCCCTGGTGGGTAGGGAGGGAGGAAGACCGTGAGGTCTGCAAAGCTCAGGACAGTGAGTAAAATCTTCCAGTGACGCTCACTTTGAGCAAACCTGACATTTGAAAACCATTTTACAGAGGAATTCCTCTAAAGCATAGATTCCCAAAGTCAGTGATAGTGGCCACCTGGGGGGGGGGGGGGCACAGACCAATCCAGACGGGGCAGCAGTAGCCTTGAGTATAATTTGGGGCACTGAATAAAAATAAGTGAGCAAGCCGGGCATAGTGGCACACGCTTGTAATCCCAGTACTTGGGAGGCTGAGACTAGAGGACCCGGGTTCGAGGCCAGCCTCAGCTGCTTAATGAGGCCCTTTGCAACTTAGTGAGACCCTGTTTCCAAATAAAGGATAAAAAAAATAGGGCTGGGGCTGTAGCTTGGAAGTAGAATGCCCCTGGGTTCCATCCTCAGTACTGCAAAAAAAAAAAAAAAGTGAGCACTAGCCAGATGTGGTGGCATGTGCCTGCAATCCCAGGACTTGGGAGGCAGAGACAAGAGGATGACAGGTTTGAAGCCGGTCTTATCAACTTGGGGAGACCCTCAGCAACCTAGTGAGACCCTATGTCAAAATAAAAATTAAAATAGGGCTAGGGTCTAGCTCAGAGGTAGGATATCCCTGAATTCAATCCCCAGTACCAAAAAAAAAAGGGGGTGAAGAGGCACTAATTTTTTTTTTCTGAAAAGGGGTGGTAAGCCAGTAAGTTTGGGAATTTATGCTCTAAATTTAATTTTCTACTTTTGCATGTGTGCGTGCATGCGTGCGTGCATGCGTGCATGTATGTTGCTGGGGATTGAACCCAGGGGCATTCTACCACTGAGCTACACCCACAGTCCTTTTAAATTTTTGGAACACTGTCTCACTAAGTTGTCAAGGCTGGCCTTGAATTGCAATCCTCCTGCCTCAGCTTCCCAAGGATCACAGGCATGTACTACTGTGCCCAGCTATGCAAGTTCTGGTAGACCAGGGTTGTTTCATAGCTAACAATGAAAAAAATAAAATAAAAAACTAAAGAGATCACTCAATGATAAAATAACTCTTAAGCTTAATGGATAATACTTTTTCTTGTATTTTTACCTCTTAAGCCCCTCCCCCCAAGCTGGAGATAAAAGATCTGAGAAAAGTGGGTGGAGTCACTCGTGGGAAGACTCCGGAAGGGTCCTGGGCAGAGTGCTGCGCTATTTCAGGATGCGTGCGCATGAACAATTACACTTGTTTGGAGGAAGTGAAATTAATTTGAACATTTTTTTCTTTTTGGTGGTACTGGGGATTGAACCCAGAGGCATTCTACCTGCGAGCTACATACACCCCGAGCCCAATTTTATTTCTTCTCTGGAAACAGGGTCTCACTAGGTTGATGAAAGTCTCATTGTCCCTCGAAGCTTGCCCTCGAGTCTGGGATTTTTTTTTTTTTTTTTTTTTTTTTTGCAGTACTGGGGATGAAACCCAGGGGCATTCTACTTCAGAGCTACACCCCCCCCAGGCCTATTTTTTATTCTTTATTTTGAAACAGGGTCTCAGTTGTGAAGGGCCTAAGTAGCAGAGGCTGGCCGAGAACCCGGATCCTCCAGTCTCAGCCTCCCAAGTACTGGGATTACAAGCGAGTGCCACCACGCCCGGCTTAACCTGAACATTTCTAAAGTAAAGAAAGCAACTCTGCGTCAAATCGCAGTTAAGATGGGGTTGAATGTATGCCAGTTAAATGTATTTCTGGCTTCAGACCTTCAAGTCCAAATGCTCCTGCACACCCCAGCTCCCCTGTCTGTTTCTTTGTTTACAGAACCTAGCTCAGGAGTTTGGTGATCCAGGAACGTAAAGTCTCAGCTATCTGTATGCCCTGCGAAATCTCAGGGCCTGGTCAGATCCTAATCAGTGCTGGAATTTGGACAAGTTGGCCTGCCCAGGAGAGGTGATGGAAGGTTCTTGAATCTTGCAAAACATCCGGTTCATGTCAGTTGCAGGTTGGGAAAGAAGCCCAAAGAAAGGCCCAGCGAGGGAGGGCAGTCTGGGTTGAAAGTGAGTAGGGACGGCCTCTGGTGGTCAGGCCCCAGTATTGCCTTAGCCTTTATGTGGATTGAATCCAGAGGCATTTAACCTCCGAGCTACGCTTCTAGCCTCTTTTATTTATTATTATTTTTTTCAAATTTGGAAACAGGGTCCCGCTAAATTGCTGAGGCCTTCCCTCGAACCTGCGATCCTCCTGTCTCAGCCTCCCAAGTTCTGGGGTTACAGGTGTGCTCCACTGCGACAGGCACTCCTTTTAGACGCGTAATTTTTGATAGTTTCTTCGGGCTGAAGGGTCCCGAGAAGGCCGGACATTACAAATGGGGAAACTGGCACGCAGAGCAAAGGCGGTTTCCCTGAGGTCACATAGTCAATCGAGAATCGAACCTGGATCACTCCACTCCGTGGTTTAGGTTCCAAGCGACTGGCAGGCTCTTAAATGGACAAGTAAGACTTTAGTGCGTTCCGAGGGCCAAACCACTAAAGAGCTCTCGAGGGGCGAAAAATTGGCTCCCAATCCAGTCTTGGGCGGGTACTTGAAGGCAGCACTACCCGGTGACCCACGCGTCGTCCTTCGGGGGCGTCCTTAAGGCCGCCCCCCTCAGTGGTTAAGCCCGGCCTGGCCCTGGGGCATCTCGGGAAATGTAGTTCCGCCTTCCTCCGGATGCTTGGTGCGGGCGGCGTGGAACTGCATTTCCCAGAAGCCTGCGCTCCAGGTCACGTGGGCCGGGCGACGGGCCCGTGGAGCGAAAGCCCGTGACTAGGCTTTTTAAATTCTCCGGAGGAATGCGTGACCACGGCCAGAGGTCTTTGGCAGCGCCGCCCCTGGGTTGTCTGGCTTGGCCGAACGGGACGCGGCGGCCGAGCTGCCGGCCACCCAGCTCTGCTTCCGGTCGGAGGGCAAAAAGCTGAGGCGCTTCTCCTTTAATTGCGGTGGGCGGGGCGCGGCGACGCGACCGGCGTTGCTATTGGCGGCGGTTGGGGGCGCGGAAACTAAACCGGAGCAACTGCCGCCGCCGCAGCTTCGGGTGCCCGGCCCCGCCATGGCCGCGCCCTTCTCGGTAAGCCCCGCAGCGGCGGCCCGGGGCCTGCCTCCTCCGGGACGGTGGGCGCTGGCTGGCCCGAGCGGCGACAGCAGCGGCGGGGCCGCGGGCGCCGGGGCGGGCGCTGGCGGAGCGGCTCTGCGTGCCGGCCGCGTGCGGGGCTCCGGGCCGAGCCTGCGCGCCCCGGCGCCGGGGTTTGCATCCGAGCGGGGCGAGCGGGGAGAGCGGGCGCGGCTCCGCCTAGCCTGTGTCCCCAGCCTGAGCAGTGGGTGGCTGGGCGGGGTCCTACTGAGCGCGCACCTCCTACTTTTTTCTCTTCTTTTTAATATACTATTATTGGTGCATTTGTAGTTGAGAGTGTTGGGGATATACATGCACACAGCACTTTGGTGAGCTTTCCCCCACCCCGCTCCCCACACATGATGTAATTTCGTGCATGCACTGAACAGTCAGTGGAAGTGATTCCTTCCTTAATTTTGCTCTCCCCACCCTCCCTTAGACCCCCTCCATCGCTCCTCTGGGGGTTCTCCTTTATCTAAAGTCCCTGCGGTATCCCTGTTACTCCCTAGCTTTCCCATATGAGAGAAAACATATGCCCCTTCTTAATACAATATTTTCTGGTCCATTCATTTTCCTGCAAATGATTTCACTTAACGTTCTCTGGTCCATTTATTTTCCTGCAAATGACGTAATTTTGTTCTTTATTGCTGAGTGGGATTGTGTGTATATCCCATAATTTTGTAATCTATTCATTGGTTGATGGACACTTAAGTTGGTTCCATAATTTGGCTATTGTGAATTGATGTACAGCCATTTCTTTTTTTCTCTCTTTCTTCGTTTTCTTTTTGAATTCAACCCAGAAGCATTCTACCTCCGAGCTACATCCCAAGCCCTATTTTATTTTTTTGTAATAGGGTGTGTCTAGGTTGCTGAGATTCTCACTACTTGCTGATGAGGCTGTCCTGGAACCTGAGATCCTCCTGTCTCAGCCTCCCAAGTACTGGGATTACAGGCATGCACCACCAAGCCCAGCTGAACACCCTTTTCTTTCTGTTTTTTTTTTTTTTTTTTTCTTTTCTTTTCTTTTGGTGGTACTGGGGGTCTTACTGAATTGCAGAGAGCCTTACTAAGTAGTTGCTGTCTGTGAACCTGGATCCTCTGGTCTCAACCTCCCAAGTACTAGGGTTACAAGGGTGTACCACCACGCCTGGCATGTACACCCTTTTCTGACAGGCAGAAGCAGCAGGCCACTGGTGTGCCAATGGACAGGCCTGGGCTGGGCCGACTGGAGAGGCCAAAGAGGACCACTCCAAAGCCAGTCCATTGGAGAGATTGCTTATGGTGGGCGTGGCCCTGTCGCTGGGTGGAGTCTGCCGCCTCCGGAAGTGTCAGTACTTGGGCCCAGTCTAGGATCCAGACCTTTTGACCTCTAATCTGGTGCTCTCCTTACCACCCTTACAAACTGCTCTTGGGGAGACAAGGCCCACATTGCAGGGAACTATGGAGGAAAGAAGGTGTTGGGAAATTTCAAGGGTCCCACTGGCCAGGGTGGACCTGAACTTGCTTCTGCCCTGTGAGCCTATAAGTGGACACTGTCTTACCCTTGTTTTTCCAAGAGGCTCAGGTGAGGGCAAGAGACTAGACACTTGTTCTGTGGGAGGGCCTCCCCCCACTTGCCACTCCCTAGTCGTTGAATGGGGGATCTGGCAGGTGTGCTGGGCGTGGAGCTGGGCACAGGGCCAGGAGGCCTTTGTCTTGGTTGCAGCTCCACGTGATAGCAGTGGCTCTGCTCTGCCCCAGGGACACCTTTTCCCAAGAAGAGGCTTGGCTGGGCTCCCTGGAGTACCCCACGTGCTTCCGTGGGTCCCTGATGGTTGAGGTTCAGGGGGCACTTGGATGGCTGGAGTGCTGCAGCACGGCCCTGCTGCCGTGGGGTGGAGCGTCTCCACAGTGTCCTCTCTCTCGTCTTCCTAGAGTGTCCTGAATGCCCCTACTAGTTCTCTGTTGTTGGGTAGAGTGGAGATGTCGGTGAGGCCACGAGGGGTCGACCCAGGGCTGACTTTTGGGTACAGCTAACCAGGCCAAGATGGGATTGAAGGTCCAGAATCTGATTCTTGAGATGGAAGATACTAAAAGACCCCTGTTTTTCCCTCTTAGTCCCCTCCAGTACTGAGGATCGAATGCAGGGGCACTTTACCACTGAGCACATTCCTCGCCCTTTTTGATTTTCTATTTTGAGAGGGAGGTCTCACTAAGTTACTGAGGCTAGCCTCAAACTTATGATTCTCCTGCTTCAGCTTTCCCAGTAGTTGGGATTATAGGCATATGCCATTGTGTCCTGCTCTCTGGGCTGTTTGTTTGTTTGTTTATTTATTTATTTATTTATTTATTTTGTGGTACTAGGGATTGAACCCAGGGGCATTCTACCTCCGAGCTACACCCCCAGCCCTATTTTTTTATTCTTTATTTTGAAACCAGGTCTCACTAAGTTGCGGAGTGCCTCACTAGGTAGCTGAGGTTGGCCGCGAACCCGGATCCTCCGGTCTCAGCCTCCCGAATGCTGGGATTACAAGCGTGCGCCACCACGCCCGGCACTAATTTACTTTCTGTTTCAATAGATTTGACTATTCTGGATATTTCCTATGAATGAAATCAGATAAAATGTGGCCTTTTGTGTCTGACTTCTTTCACTTAATGCTTTCAAAGTTCATCTATGCTTTAGCATGTATCAGGACTTCACTCCTTTCAAAGGCTGAATAGTATTCTGTTATATGGATATACTACATCTGGCTTGTGCTTTCATCTGTTGTTGGCTACTTGGGTTTAATGTTTGATTGTTATGAATAATGCAGCTGTGAACATTTTGTGTACAATTTTGGGTGAACATGCTTCCAATTCTTTTGCATATTTATACAGAATTGATGGGTTTTTGCCAACTTTTTTTTTTTTCTGTTCTAGGGATTGAACCTAGGGGCATTATACTTCCAAGCTATACCCTAGTCCTATTTTTTATTCTTAATTTTGAAACAGGGTCTCACTAAGTTGCGGAGGGCCTCACTAAGTAGCTGAGGCTGGCCGAGAACCTGAATTCTCCCGTCTCAGCCTCCCAAGTATTGGGATGACAAGCGTGCGCCACCACGCCCAGCTTTGCTGATTCTTTTTTTTTTTTTTTTTTCCGGTACTGGGG
>PVLC010047859.1:0-10951 GCA_004027655.1 Graphiurus murinus
CTCTGCAACTTAGTGAGACTCGGTTTCAAAATAAAGAATAAAAAATAGGGCTGGGGGTGTAGCTCGGAGGTAGAATGCCTCTGAGTTCAATCCCCAGTACCGCAAAAAAAAAAAAAAAAAATGCTAGCAATATGCATTCAAAACCACATGAAGAAAATTATACTCCATGACCAAGTCAGGTTCATACCAGAGATGCAAGGCTGGTTCAACATAAAATAATAATAATAATAATAATAATAATAATAATAATAATAATAATAATAATAATTCATGTAATTCACCAAGTAAACAGAATCAAAGACAAAAATCACATGATCATCTCAATTGATGCTGACAAAGCATTTGATAAGATCTAACACCCATTCATGCTAAAATCACTGCAGAGAATAGGAATAGAAGGAACACACCTCAACATCATAGAGGCAATATACAACAGGCCCACAGCCAACATCATATTAAATGGGGAAAAACTGCAAGAGTTCCCACTAAAAACAGGAACAAGACAAGGATGTCCATTATCACCTCTTCTGTTCAATATAGTATTTGAGACTAGCCAGCGTAATAAGGCAAGAAAAGGAAATCAAATCAGTAAAAATAGGGAAAGAAGAACTAAAGCTATCCCTTTTTGCAGATGTCATGATACTGTACTTAGAAGACCCAACAAAATCAACCAAAAAACTTAGAACTGATCAACAAATTCAGCAAAGTGTCTGGATACAAAATCAATCTTAAAAAATTAGAAGCTTTTCTGTATGCCAACCATAAGTCCACTGAAAAAGAAATCCAGAAAATAATTCTACTCACAATAGCACCCCCGAAAAATAAAATACTTCGGGATAAACCTAACAAAAGAGGTAAAAGACCTCTATATGGAAAACTATAAAAAGTTGAAAAAAGAAATCAATGAAGACTTAGAAGATGGAAAGATCATCCATGCTCATGGATAGGCAGAATAAATATCATCAAAATGGCCATCCTCCCAAAAATGATCTACAGATT
This sequence comes from Graphiurus murinus, assembly GCA_004027655.1. Lineage (NCBI taxonomy): Eukaryota > Metazoa > Chordata > Mammalia > Rodentia > Gliridae > Graphiurus > Graphiurus murinus. Next base: position 1,000 of record PVLC010047859.1, read on the forward strand.
CCATGCAATACCCATGAAATTACCAAGGTCACTCCTCACAGATGTAGAAAAATCAGTCCTTAAGTCCATTTGGAACAACAAAAAGCCCAGAATAGCCAACAAGAACCATGCAGGAGGCATCACAATACCTGACTTCAAACTCTACTACAAAGCCATGGTAATAAAAACAGCATGGTATTGGCACAAAAACAGACACATCCCTCCCCATACCTGTTAATGACATTTGTAGCATTATTTGAACTGTTTTCTTCATCAATTTTGTAGAACTTTCCTCACAGAATACTAGAAATAAACAGAATGAATTAAATAGTATTGAATTTTTTAGAAGAAAATAGGTTTTCAATGTTATTTAGGAATTTTAAATAAATTCAGTATTATGACCAAAAAGCCAGTTTTAGTTGATGGAGGAAGAAATTGATATTTTATTGGTATCCTCCAAAATCCATAATATGACACAGTTATGGAAGACCAAGAAATCTTAAAGAGCTAATAGGCATGAAGGCTCATATTGAGGTAATGAGCCTCTTTTCAGTATTTCTTATATAGATGCTTTTAGTTTCTCATAGAAAATAAATTAAAGAATAACCTTTTCCTGGGAAAAGGTCAGAATTCATTTATAATAGAAGGCTTTCTAGAAGGCAGAGTGTGTGATATATAAATAAAAATGAAAAATTTTAGGGTTTTCAATATTTTTTCAAAGGCAGCTAAAGAATTAATACTTGGACATACATAGAATTCTTTGAAAAGTGATTTTTAAAAGGAATTTCAAAAATGCTGCATCTTGTGGGGGACACTGCCTGGGAAGGAATACAAGAGAACTTCTGGGGAGATAGAAATATTCTTTATCCTAATTGGAGTGTAGTTTTGTAGTTTATGAAAATAGAGTAGCCAGGCCTGGTGATACACATCTGTAATCCCAGTACATGGGAAGCTGAGACAACAGGTTTGCAGGCTCACAGCCACCCTGAGCATCTGTGAGGCCCGGTTTCAAAATGAAAGAATAAAATAGGGCTGAGGGTGTAGCTCAGAGGTAGAATGCCTCTGGGTTCCATCCTCAGAACCACAGAAAGGAAAAAGAAAGTAATAAATCGTGACAAAATTGCTAATATAGTTTTATATATTCCTATGATATTTTCATTTTACAGGTACCACTTTATTGAGATACGTAATGAAACGTTTCGATTATACAAATTAAAGATGATGGCAAAGATGGAAAAATATCTTAATTCCAGCAGATGTAGGCGACAGTATGTATTATTTATTTTATATTAATAGCATGGGTTTATGGATGGTGCTCTTATAGGAAAAAAATTGCCAAAGAATTACAAATATTTTGAAAGAATATTTTGTTGATGTTACATGTGTGCTAAATTTTTAAGGAAGCTTTTTTTGTGTCTGAAAAAACTGGACTCAGATATTGAAGTCCCAAGTAGATTAGTTAATGATGATTTAACTGCATTTTTAGCAATGAATTTAACATATATATGCTTGTTCTTTTATTTAATTGAAAATTTTCTCTTTGGTAGAATCATCTTATCTCATTTTGAGGACAAAAAACTCCGAAAGGCCTCCTTGGGTATTATGGGAACTGAAAAATGCTGTGATAATTGCAAGTCCAGGTAAAGATTTCTTCTTGATGGGCATTTGAAAAGTCTTTGTTTCTCTTTCTATTCAAATTATGTTTAACTGAAGTTTTGTTAAATATGTTTTAGCTTTTTAAAACAAAATAATGAATGTATTTAAAAAGCAAACATTTTAGAGTATTTTACTTTATGTAATACATAAAACAGGCAAATGGTAGACCTAAATCTATACATGTCAATATTTAGGTTAAATATAAATGGTCTGAAAACATTTAAAAGCATACATTGTCAGAATTGATTTAAATATATGGCCCTATTCTATATGCTATAAGAAATCCTCTGTAAGTATAATTATATGTGTAGGCTATAAAAAGAATGAAACGTTGCATACTATGAAAACAACTATGAAGTTGTTATTTTAATATTGGGTAATAGAGACAGGAGCAAAGACATTACCAGAGGTAAAGAAGGAAATTGCCTGGTATAATAGGTTCAGTTCACCAGTTTATCGGTTAGGGTTCTTCAGAGAAACAGGACCAATATATATATGGAGAAGACGGAAAAGAGTAATGGGGGAATTGATTTTAAGGAGTTAGCTTACACAGTTGTGGGGATTTGCAAGTCTTAAAATTAGTAGAGCAGGCCAGCAGTCTAGAAACCCAGAAAAAAGATGATATTGATGTTTTGTGGTAAAAGATTTGCTTTACCAAACCTCAGAATTTGCTCTTAAGGATTTCAATTGATTAGACAGGATTACCCGCATTATTGAGAGTAATCTCTTATTTATAGGCAGTTGAATGTAAATATTGATCACATCTACAAAGTAGTTTTGCAGTAACATCTAGATTAGTATGACCAAACATATGAGTACCTTCGACTAGCCACGTTGAAACATCAAGTTACCCATCATAACTAAGAAGACATAACTCTAAATGTATATATATACCTAACAAAAGATTTGCAGAACTGAAATGGAGAATCCACAATTATAAATTAACCTCTTTCAGTAATTGGTAGAACTAGTAGACTAAAAATAATTAAGGAAATAGAATGAACAGGACTCAATAAACTGATCTGATTAATTTTTATACAACACTCAACAGCAGCAGGGTACATATTCTTTTCAAAGGCTAAGGAACATTGATGAATATGAATCTTACTCTGGGTCATAAAACACACCTTAACCAATTTAAAAGTACTTTGGATAAAGTATGTTTTTTTGACAGTAATGGAATTTAACCAAAACAGAAAGATAAGAGATATTTAAAAACCCTTGGAAATTAAATAACATACTTGTTTTTTTTTTTAATAATAATTGGTGCATTGTAACATATATCTTTGTTAGGTACAAGCTGATAAAGGCATATATGCACACATTACTCATTTAACCCCTCCCCCACTTCCCACCCGGCTCCCTCCCTCCTTCTCAAAGTTCAGTTTACTGATTGACCTTGATATATTTATGAAACTACATCATGTGCATTAGCGTATGCCCCCCTACCCTGTCCATCTCCTTCAGTTAACTCCACTTCTTTGCTTATCGAGGGTCTCTCCTTTTTCATCTGGAGACCCTCGTATGCCCTATCTTCTCCCGAGCATCCGCATATTAGGGAGAACATATGCTTTTTTACTCTTTGTGACTGGCTAATCTCACTTAATATTGTGTTTTCCAGTTGCATCCATTTCCTGGCAAATAACATGATTTTGTTCTTCTTTACGGCTGAGTAAAATTCCATTGTGTACATATCCCATAGTTTTGTAATCCATTCATCTGTTGATGAACATCTTGGCTGTTTCCATAGTGTGGCAATTGTGAATTGTGCAGCTATAAACATATTTACACATGCATCCGTCTGATAGTTTGGCTTCCATTCTTTTGTGTAGATACCCAGAAGTGGTATTGTTGGATCATATGGTGGGTTCATTCCTATTCATCTGAGGATCCTCCATACTTTTTTCTAAAGTGGTTGCACTAATTTGCAATCCCACCAACAATGTATTAGGGTTCCCACTTCTCTACACCCTCACCAGCAGGTGGTGTTGTTTGTGTTCTTGATGATTGCCATTCTGATTAGAGTTAGGTGAAATCTCAAGGTAGTTTTGATTTGCATCTCTGTGATTGCTAATGATGTTGAACATTTCCTCATACATTTATTGGCCATTTGTATTTCTTCTTTTGTGAAGTGTCTATTTAGATCCTTTGCCCATTTTTTGATTGAGTTATTTGTTTTCTTAGCTGTGATTTTCTTGAGTTCTCTGTATATCCTAGATATTAGACCTCTATCAGAAAAGTAGCTGGCAAAAATTTTCTCCCACTCTATGGGCTCTCTGTTGAGGTTCATGATAGTTTCCTTTGCTGCACAGAAGCTCTTCAGTTTAATGCAGTCCCATGTATTGATCTTCCTTTGAGTTGCTTGTGCTTTTGGGTTTTTGTTGAGAAAGTTTTTACCTGTGCTTATGTGTTCAAGTGTTGGGCCTATGCCCTCTTCAAGTAGCTACAAGGTCTCTGGCCTGACTTCCAGGCCCTTGATCCGCCTTGAGTTGACTCTTGTGCCAGGTGAGAGAGTGGGGTTTATTTCCATTTTCCTGCATACGGTTAACCAGTTTTGCCAACACCATTTGTTAAAGAGGCTATCTTTTTTCCCAGTGTATGTTTTTAGCTCCTTTGTCAAAAATCAGTTGACTGTAAGCATGTGGGTCTGTTTCTGAGTCTTTTATTCTGCTCCATTGGTCTATGTGTCTGTTTTTGTGCTAATACCATGCTGTTTTTATTACTATGGCTTTGTAGTAGAATTTGAAGTCAGGTATTGTGATGCCTCCTGCATGGTTCTTGTTGCTAAGAGCTACTTTGGCTATGCTGGGCTTTTTGTTTTTCCAGATGAATTTAAGGACTGATTTTTCTATGTCTGTGAGGAGTGGCCTTGGTAATTTCATGGATATTGCATTGAATCTGTAGATCAGTTTTGGGAGGATGGCCATTTTGATGATATTTATTCTGCCTATCCAAGAGCATGATAGATTTTTCCATCTTCTAAGGTCTTCATCAATTTCTTTCTTCAACTTTTTATAGTTTTTGTTATGGAGGTCTTTTACCTCCTTGGTTAGGTTTATCCCTAAGTATTTTCTTTTTCGGGGTGCTATTGTGAATGGAATTGTTTTCTGGATTTCTTTTTCAGTTGATTTATGGTTGGCATACAGAAAAGCTTCTAATTTTTTAAGATTGATTTTGTATCCAGATACTTTGTGAATTTGTTGATCAGTTCTATAAGTTTTTTGGTTGACTTTTTTGGGTCTTCTAAGTATAGTGTCCTGTCATCTGCAAAAAGGGATAGTTGTAGTTCTTCCTTCCCTATTTTTACCCCTTTGATTTCCTTCTCTTGCCTTATTGCTCTGGCTAGAGTCTCAAGTACTATATTAAACAGAAGATGTGATAATGAACATCCTTGTCTTGTTCCTGTTTTTAGTGGGAACTTTGTAGTTTCTCTCCATTTAATATGATGTTGGCTGTAGGCCTGTTGTATATTGCCTTTATGATGTTGAGGTACATTTCTTCTACTCCGATTCTCTGAAGTGGTTTTAGCATGAGTAGGTGTTGGATCTTGTCAAATGCTTTTTCAGCATCAATTGAGATGATTATGTGATTGTTGTCTTTGATTCTGTTTATTTGGTATATTACATGGATTGTTGTTCGTATGTTGAACCAGCCTTACATCCCTGGGATGAACCTCACTTGGTGTACAATTTTCTTTTGTTGTTTTGAATGTGCATTGCTAGTATCTTGTTTAGCAGTTTTGCATCTAAGTTCATCAATGATATAGGCCTATAGTTTTCTTTTTTTGAGCTATCTTTATTTGGCTTTGGTATTAGTGTGATGTTGGCTTCATAGAATGTGTTTGGGAGCGTCCCATTTCTTTCTATTTCACAGAATAGTTTGACAATATTGGAAAACCATCTGGCCCTGGGCTTTTGTTTGATGGTAAACTCTTTATTACTGTTTCTATCTCTTTGATTGCTATTGGTCGGTTTAAGTTTTCTATGTCTTCTTGAGTCAATTTAGGACGTTTATATGTGTCTAGAAATTTGTCAATGTCTCTAGATTGTCCATTTTGTAGGAGTATAGTTTTTTGAAATAGTTTCTGATGATCCTCTGTATTTCCATACTGTAGGTGGTAATATCACCTTTTTAATCTCTTATTTTGGTAATTTGGGTTGATTCTCTCTTTCTTTTGGTTAGGTTGCACAGTGGTTTATCTATCTTGTTTATTTTTTCAGGAAACTAGCTTTTGGTTTTGTTGATTTTCCGTATTGTATTTTTATTCTCTACTTCATTAATTTCTGCTCTGATTTTCATAATTTCCTGTTTTCTACTAGCTTTGGGGTTGGACTGTTACTGTTTTTCAAGTGCTTTGAGCTGTGTCATTAGGTTATTTATTTTGTCATTTTCTATTCTTCTTATGTGGGAAATCATTGCTATAAATTTTTTCCTTAGTACTGCCTTCAAAGTGTCTCAGACGTTTTTATATGTTGTGTCTCTTTTTTCATTGGTTTCTAGGAATTTTTTGCTTTCTCCCCTACTTTTTCTATGACCCAATCCTCGTTCACCAATGTGCTGTTCAGTCTCCATGTGTCTTCTTAGAGTTGATTTCTAGTTTCACTCCATTGTGGTCTGAAAAGATGCAGGGAATTATATTACATTTTTTGAATTTGCCAGTGCTCGCTTTGTGGCCCAGAATGTGTTCTATTTTGGGGAAGTTTCCCTGTGCAGCTGAGAAAAATGTGAAATCAGCTGTAGTTGGATGAAAGAGTCTATATGTGTCTAATAGGTCCATTTGGTTTATGGTATTCTTTAGGTCTGAAGCGTCTCTACTGACCTTTTGTTTAGAAGATCGGTCTAGAGATGTGAGAGGAGTATTGAAGTCTCCTAGTGTTAGTGTATTGGGATCTATGTGTGACTTTATATCATATAGAGTTTGTTTTATGAACGTAGCTGCACCTATGTTTGGGGCATAGATGTTGATAATTGTTATTTCCTCCTGCTGGATTGTTCCTTTTACTAGTAAAAAATGACCTGCTTTGTCTCTTCTGATAAGCTTAGGCTTGAAGTCTAATATTTCTGATATCATAGTTGCTACTCCTGCTTGTTTTTGGGTTTCATTCGCATGGATTACCTTACTCCAGCCCTTCACCTTTAGTATGTGGGAATCTTTGCTTGTAAGGTATGTTTCTTGCAGGTAGCATATAGATGGATTATGGGTTTTGATCCATTTTGCCACCTTATGCCTTTTTATTGGGGAATTGAGACCATTTATATTCAGTGTAATTATTGAAAGATGATTTTTAATTCCAGCATTTTGAGTTTTGACTTCTGTTTTCGGTGGTGTTTATTCTTCTTTGCTTAGTTGTTTGCTTCCTGGAAATTATTGTTTCTCTGGTTCTGACATTTACTCGTTAGTTCTTCTTTGTAGTTAATCTCTTTGAGTATTTTCTCTAGTGCTGGTTTGGAAGACTTAAATTCTTTCAGTTTCTGTTTGTCATGGAAGGTTTTTATATCCCCGTCAATTTAGAGAGAGAGTTTTGTTGGGTATGAGAATCTTGGCTGCAACTTATTTTCTTTCAGAGTTTGGAATATGTTGCTCCAGCCCCTCCTGGCTTTCATGACTTGATTTGGGAGATGTAGAGTGATTCTAATTGGTCTTCCTCTAAATGTCACTTGGCCTTTTCCTTTTGTTGCCTTTAGAATTCTCTCCTTGGCCTCAACATTAGTCAACTTGATTATTATGTGGCCTGGAGAACCTCTTCTTTGGTCTTGTCTCGAGGGAGTTCTGTATGTTTTCTGTATCTGTGTGTCAACTTCTCTTTCTATGTTTGGACAATTCTCTGATATTACTTCTTTGAAAAGATTGTTTATTCCATAAGTTTCAACTTGTAATCTCTCTACTATGCCGATTATTCTTAGGTTAGCTCTTTTAAAATTGGCCCAGATCTCTTCGATGTCCAATTCATACTGTCGAATTTTTTTTTCTAAATTATATACTATTTATTCATTTTTGGATTGGTCATTTTCTTTTTTTTTTTCTATTTTTTTAAAATTGTAGTTATTCGTGCAATGTAGCATACATCTTTGTTAAGTACAAATTATTAACAACATATTTGCACACAATTCTCATTTGACCCCTTCCCCAATTCCCACCCCATTCCCACACCCTCCCTCCCCCTCAAGTTCAGTTCAGTGAGTGACCTTGATATGATTGTGTAAGTACATCATGTGCCTTAGGGTGTCCCTCTGCCCCTTGCATCCACTAGAATTAATTCAACTTCTTTGCTTATCGAGGATCTCTCTTTTCATCTGGAGACCTTCTTATGCCCCATCTTCTCCCTAGCATCCGCATATTAGGGAGAACATATGCTTCTTTACTCTTTGTGACTGGCTAATCTCACCTAATATAGTGTTTTCCAGTTGCATCCATTTCCCTGCAAAGAACATGATTTTGTTCTTCTTTATGGCTGAGTAAAATTCCATTGTGTACATATCCCATAGTTTTGTAATCCATTCATCTGTCGATGGACACCTTGGCTGCTTCCGTAGTTTGGCTATTGTGAATTGAGCCGCTATATACATAGATACACATGCATTGGTCTGGTAGTTTGGTTTCCATTCTTTTGGGTATATACGCAGAAGTGGTATTGCTCGGTCATGGAAGAAGTAAGGGGAGAAATAAAAATTTCCTAGAAACCAATGAAAACAGAAATACAACATATCAAAACCTCTGGGACACCCTGAAGGCAGTACTAAGAGGGAAATTTATAGCACTGAGTGCCCACATAAGAAGAACAGAAAACCTCCAATTAAATACCCTAATGACACAGCTCAAAGCCCTTGAAAAACAAGAACAGTCTAGCCCCAAAACCAGTAGAAGACAGGAAATCACGAAAATCAGAGCGGAAATTAATGAATTAGAGATTAAAAAAACAATACAGAAGATCAACAAAACTAAAAGCTGGTTCCTTGAAAAAATAAACAAGATAGATAAACCATTGGCCAACCTGACCAAAAAAAAGAGAGAAGCAACCCAAATTATCAAAATAAGAGATGAAAAAGGTGATGTTACCACCGACAGTAGGGAAATACAGAAGATAGTCAGAAACTGTTTTGAAAAACTGTACTCCAACAAAATGGAAGATCTAGAAGAAATTGACAAATTCCTAGACACATATAATCTCCCTAAATTGAGTCAAGAAGATATCGAAAACTTAAACCGGCCAATAACAATCAAAGAGATAGAAACAGCAATAAAGAGTTTACCATCAAAGAAAAGTCCAGGACCAGATGGTTTTCCAAGTGAATTTTATAAAACATTTTTAGAAGAGCTAATCCCAATACTCTTCAAGCTATTCCGTGAAATAGAAAGAAGTGGGACCCTCCCAAACACATTCTATGAAGCCAACATCACACTAATACCAAAACCAAATAAAGACAGCTCAAAAAAAGAAAACTATAGGCCTATATCATTGATGAACTTAGATGCAAAACTGCTAAACAAGATACTAGCAATGCGCATTCAAAACCACATCAAGAAAATTATACACCATGACCAAGTCGGCTTCATCCCAGGGATTCAAGGCTGGTTCAACATACAAAAAACAATACATGTAATTCACCACATAAACAGACTCAAAGACAAAATCACATGATCATCTCAATTGATGCTGAAAAAGCATTTAACAAGATCCAACACCCATTCATGCTAAAAGCACTACAGAGAATTGGAATAAAAGGAACATACCTCAAAATCATAGAGGTAATATACAATAGGCCTACAGCCAACATCATATTAAATGGAGAAAAACTGCAAGAGTTCCCACTAAGACTCATACTGCCTTTTCCATACTAGCTAAATATATTCTTTAACAATTGAGTTCATACCTTTGAGAGGTATATAAATGAATTGATAAATATTCTGTTGGTGAGTCTTTATTTGAAAGATTTCTGCACATAATCCTTTTAGGATATAGTATATTCAGTCTATCTCTGACATATACTAAGTAAAATGTATTACAATTGGAATATATTTGCTTTCTTTAAGTAGAAAGCAAACCTATAAAAATAAAATGTATAATTTTTCAGTTAATTTTTACCTTTACATTTTCAATTACCAATTTTGTTTTTCAGCTGACTTTAAACTCTAGTACAAAGCCACAGTAATAAAAACAGCATGGTATTAGCACAAAAACAGACACAGACAAATGGAGCAGAATAGAAGATTCAGAAACAGACCCACAGACTTACAGCCAACTGATTTTTGACAAAGGAGCTAAAAACATACACTGGAGAAAAGATAGCCTCTTTAACAAATGGTGTTGGCAAAACT
>PVLC010047860.1:0-10946 GCA_004027655.1 Graphiurus murinus
AGTAGGACTGAATGCTTGAATTATTTTTAATCAAATAATTTTTGGCATGAGCACACTACAAGAGGAAAACAGTTTCTTTAAGAAATGTAATAGAACTTTTTAAAATTACATATGGACTGCACACTATGAGTGCCATTGATTAGAATACATATTTTGCATTAATTCCTGGTCAGCGGTAGATAGGAGTTAGAAGAGTAAGATTTCTGCTTTGAAAATATGTGCATGTACAAGCATACACACACATTCTTTTTCATCCACAGTAACACATTCAGCTTATTTAAAATGAACTAAAAATCTACTCACACTATAATCATCAGGGTAATACATTTTACAAAATTATTTTTGTCAATGCTGGTAACACATTCAGTTTATGTAAAATGAACTAAAAATGTAGTCACACCATGATCATCAGAGTGTGATGATTTTTATAAAATAATTTTATCAAATATGAACAGGATTTATATCTCCAAAATAGTTTAGACATATGAAAAGCTAAGAATAGAAAACACAAATCAACTGAAAACACATATTTGTAGATATAGCTAATATAAAATTAGACATCTGAAAGGCAGATTTGGTTATAAACAGAGTCACAGTAAAAAGACAGCTTTCCTTAGTACACAGCACTGCGCAGAATTTCTTAACATCTAGTTAGTCCTGCAGGTGCCTCTAGGTGGTATCCTGGACACACAGAACTGCTTCATAGCTCTAGCAGAAAGGAGCACGTCTGATTGCATCCCTGTAGCACAACAATCAACATACCTGTAGAGGATTCCAGCATGTAACTCACCTGTGTGCAGTAGGAGAAAGGTTTCCTGCAGGCTGGAATACACTGCCGAATAGCAGCAGGACGTGCCTGAGGGGAGCAGCCACCTACGAAAGAATGCCCACCATCATCTTAGCTTTCTTCATGATAAATATTTTTAACTTTTTTATATTTTTCCCCTTTTGGAACTGGCCACTTTGTAAAATCATCATCATCATCACCATCATAATAATAATTGTTATAATTATCATCATCATTCCTACTTCAAATCAGTATTCCAATGCTGTGGTCCAGTCCTATGTTATTGATTACTCCAGGATGTGTTGTTTAAAATGTGAAGCTCTGCCAAAAGATGACATTTATGAGGGAATTTTCTCCCCATGTTCTTTGACAATGTGATTTTATCATACGGTTATGCTTGAGGGCAAAGTCTAAGAGTGCCAGGATCAGTAAATGAACAGATGAAATCTCAATTTTAGTTCAGGAGCAGAAAATACATCCACTTGAAAACTCATTCTATTTAGCCAGCTCCCAAACAATTTAGGTAGGCATTAAGCTGTTTCCAACAGCCAAATGTTAAAAAGTTGCTAAATAGTTAATTCATGGGTCCACAGTATCAAAAACATTGATAATTTTTATGTGTGTACCAGCCAGAACACACACATGCAATGACATATAGATCCCCACATGTATTTTCAAGAGTAAAAGCATAAACTCTAGGAGAGAAAAACATCTGGCACAGTATTAGTAGGTGCTCAATCATGCTTCTGAGTACATGGTGGGGAGACAATGTATGTCTCTGTAATATGAAAGTCATCTATATGCTGGTCCTGCCTTCCAGGATTCAATGTAATAAAAGAGACATAGAGAAAAATCTAAAGATAATTAGACTGAGAAGTTGACTTATAATTCGAGGGCAGTGTTTAAACTGTATTTATATAGTATTGGTTGCATTTATAGGTTCTAGCATTTACATTACTCTAATTGTCAAAAAATATAATTATTGTGTAGATAGATTATGAATTAAAAGAGATATTAGTAATGCAAGGACACGTAAACAAGAAAATGAAGGGGCTGAACAGAAGTTCTTCTATTCCTACACACCCTTTTCCCAGGCCCTGTGTAAGCTGCCTATTAGCTGCAGCATTAAGTAAAATCAACGTCAACTTAATTTGCTCTGACAAGAAAACATCAAAAAATCTTTAAAATCATTGAAAAAACCATTTTTACAAATTGTATCCACTATTATGAACAAGAAACCTTTCCTCCATTCTATTTTTAGATATTAAACTTTAATCATAATCAGTAAAATAGTAAAAAATGAAGCTTCCAGTGTACAAATACATGTATCTGTAACTCACAGCAAGATTTTTTTGTATCATTAACACACAATATTTTAACTTCTTAGTTTTATTTTTGACAACCCTTTTAACTTCAATTTTTGAGTATATTTTACAATATATAATAGCATAATAACATGGGAATATATGTTAAAGTATGTCCTCAAAAACTTTTTATGAAGAAGGTCCATGATTTAAAGTTTTAAAGACCATTGTTTTAAACTAGCATCTATATTTTTTAGTTTTTGTCTGAAATCATGAAATTTAAGCACCTTGTGTTGTGTTTCAGCTATTTCTTTAAAATATATAATGTTTTATGAGTCTTTAAATATAATTGTTTGCTTCCTAGGATGTCAAGGCATAATGAAAATTTACCATAAAGATCAACTAAGACACTTCCCCCATGTCATCCCTTGCTTATAATTTGTAAGATAATCCTCTCACGGACTCTACAATCCAACATATTTGTGAAGTGCCACATGAGTCTAAGGAAGGAATACCTGTGACGTTCACACCATCTGAACGCTGACACCACACAGTTCGTTCATTGTTGTTCCAAAGACTTGCTTTCCACATGTAGTGATAACATTTGCCTCCTGCAAGTAAATATAAGAGCAGTTTTATTACACCTCACCCAAAGTAGACTACACTTTGTTTATTCAAGCCTAAGAACTGCAAAATGATCTTGGTACCTGTACAAGGGCGTGTTTCTAGAACCTGTTGGGGACAGGTGTCTTGGTTCTCAAAAGACTGAATTATAAATGTCCTTGACCTAGATTGGCGGCCTGTAGTCTCGAAGCTTCTTCCATCGATGCAGGTTAATTCACACGTACTCCACTCTGACCATGCAGTTAAGTGGCAGTCTCCTGGGCAGTAAAGGAATGCAGGACAGGGGAAAGAGTATGAAAATTGGCACCTGACAACAGTCTCATGGACAGGACACATTCAGAGATTTGTGGGCAGGTTCCTGATACTGCACATTCTATTTTGACCAATTTTCCAATCAGGAAGTACTAAGAAAGATGAAGTAATTTATATAGTTTAATCTATTTTAACAAGGGGGTGCCAAAAATTAGATTGCTGTTACTTTGCTTAGAATCATAGTAATCATATCTAGAGAATACTATGTGTCTGCTAGAGATAATAAACATTTTTAAAGGGAGATGTAAAGATTATAGTCACTCAGTTTTCATTGATCAGCATAACATTGTTAAATGTATGTACACAGAAGCCATATAAAAGAGAATAAGTAGGTCACCAAAGTATTGGCCTAAATAATATTTAAATACTCTAAACATATATATGTAATTTATAAATACATAATTTATAAATATAAACACATTTGTATATAATTATATTCAATTATATATACTTACACACACATGCAGATACATATGTTTGTATATATATATATATATATATATGTATACATATGTCTGTACACACATACATAGTATAAGGATATATTAAGACACCTTAAATGTATTCTATATGAATTAAGTTATGTTACCAGAATTCAAATAAACTCATATATTTTATGTAACTAATGATGACCTTCACATTTACTGTCTACACAGTGCTTTCATGAACTCATAACTTTACTGTTTCCCACCATGACATCACCTAGAGTTGATCCATCCATGGATAGATACTCCTAAGTGTTGGCCAATGTGCTAGTGCTGTGAGATCGGTCTATTAGAAAAAATCACTGTGATTTCTTCATCTGGGTCATGACTTTACATCTAATGTAAAACATCAGTAAAGTGATAAAGACAAAATTCTAGCTTAGGCCTTAAGTTTCCAAATCCAGTACTCTTTTCTTTTTCCTACTTCACCTTTATCAAGCAGTAGTATATTCTGAAATGGTAACAATGATTTGCAATGAGTTATTAATTTAAAAAATTAATTTTGATGAGTATCGCTCCCTCCCCCCGAAAAAAAGAAACAGAAAAAATAAACTGTATCACGTTGGAAGGTGTCCCTAATTGCTAGAGCTGCATACCTGGACAAGGCACAGAGCACGGCTGCTTCAGGATACTGTCTTGAAGACGCATTTCTCCACACAGTGCATCCTCTACAGGGATAGCTGTGTGAGGAATGGAACCACTGTGGACCACACAGGACAGGCTACGCACATGGACTCCTTCCCCGCAGTCTCCACCCTGTGAAAAGAAAGGATAGTCTCACGATTACCTAACGAGTTACCATCTCAAAGGTTTTATGCCTGCCACCTTTTGTCTAAGAAAATCTTCCTTGCAGCAGTTTCCAACAGTTTTCTCCTCTTAGGAATTATCTCTCAATGGTTGACAATAAAGCATCACCATGCAATACTTCTAGAGCTGATAGAGAAACTGAAGGAGACATACAAATTTATGCCATGAAATTTATGTACTCAGAATATGACCAGTAATTTTGGAACTCAGCCATAATTGACTAAACAAGAAAAACAATACATAATCTGTCTAGTTGTATATGATAAAATGGCCCAATTTATAATTACCTCCCAAGAGAACATGTACAGCCACAGGGCATACATTTCTTTTTTATTTTTCTTTTGTAGAGAATCCAGTGCTTTCTCATACAGAGTAGGTTAAGGTTTTCAGTAAAATATTATTCTCTATTGCCATGAAAAGTTATTATTTTTTTCCCGCATACCTTTTGTGCTTGAATGATATTCTTTGAGGATATTTCACACTGATCTCACTCAGATATTCCAGGCAATTAGAAAAAAATTGTTCAGTGTCTCATAGAAACAGAAGCTTGGAATTGAAAGGCTCCTAATGGTTATCTAGCCCAACCATCTACTTGAGGAAAGGTTTCTTATTATACAAATTTTGGCAGATTCTTATGAGATGACTATCTTCACCTCAATTTTAGCCAGATGCACATCATTTTTTATAAAATTTTTTTTTCCCATTGGATAGTTGGACAACTTTAGCTGGATAGCTTTATTTTCACATGAATACTCTAGAAAACAGAGCCCCAGGCAAAGCTTTAATGCTAAGAAGGTGTAACATCAGGTTGACAAGAGTGAGGGGTGGAGAGAACTGGAACAAATATAGAGGTCCTGTGTGACCACCTTGGCATCAACTTCACAGATGAGCACAGATAAGTCTTGGCTACACATAACATCTTCCAGAGAGGTCACACCTTTCCAAGGTTTTAGTCATCCATAGTTACCACCATGTCTCAGTACTATCCATGAAGATTAAGGAGAGAGGACAGGTGGAAAAGGTGCTTAAATGCCAGAAACTCCTTGGATCTAGTTCTCATTGATCAACATTCATTCTAGTCTTAACTCCCCTGTATTTCCAAGCTGTGTTACCCAGCTTCCACAACATGCTGCAGTGTGTGTGTGTGTGTGTGTGTGTGTGTGTGTGTGTGTGTGTGTGTGTGTAGAGAGAGAGCGAGAGATCCTAGTTGACACTCAAGCCCGCAAGCTGCAAGTTCCCAGCCTTTGCACTTTGTTGCTGCAATCAGAGAATCACATGTTTATTAGGTGATACTAGGTGACAGTCTAACAATTTTATGACAGCCTAACAATTTTAAACTGGGTCCCATCTCCTTTTTATTCCTTCCTCCCTGCCAGACATACGTGGTACACACCTTTATTAGGTGCTATTAGATGACAGTCTAACAACTCTGTGCTGGAACACTGGACAACTTATCCCTCCTCCCTGCAGGATGTAGAAACTGCATTGCCTAGACCTTCGAGATGCTGTGGCTCTTGGACAAGCAGGAGTGAAAAAAGGACAACCTGGTCAGCCCAAGCTGCTAGGATATTGTTGCAAGGCAAAGAGCAGGTAACCTACAAACTGATGGGTCATCTGGGCACCAGAGGGCCAAGGCATAGTAGCACCAGCTGCTAGGTATCAGGGGAAGCTCCAGGGCAGGCTGCTGGAGGGGCAGGGTGGCACAGACTGACTGCTGAGAAAGATTCTCAACACAGAGGAAGTTGTGACTTAAAGACATGTAGTTATCTCCCCCCACCCCATATTTGTGGCTTCACTTTCTGAGGTTCCAGTTGCCTACAGTTAACTTTGGTCTAAAAAACATTACAAGTTAAATCCCAGAAATAAACAACTAATGTTTGTAATCACATGCCATTCTAAGCAGCATGATAAAATCTTGCACCACCCCATTGTGTCCTGCCCAGGGTGTGAAGCATACATTTGCAAAGTGCATCCAGGCTGAGCACTCTACCACCCATCTGTTGTTCTTGGTTATCAGTTCCTCTGCTATGGTATCACACTGCTCATGTTTAAGTAACTCCTACTTACTTAACAATGACCCTAATGCACAAGATTAGTGATGCATTTTTTTTTTGCAGCATATTTTTATACTTGTTCTAATAATAATAAATATTAATATTAATATCTTACTGTGCTTAATGTGTACTTTAATATTATTATAGGCATTAATGTATAGAAAAAACATTATGTATAGAGTTTGGCACTCTCCAAAATTTTAGGCATCCACTGAGGATGTCACGGATAAGGGGGGGACCTCTATACAAAAAATGAAGAGTACAAAATGGAAGAGTCCATATTATAGTGAAGTTATTGATGTTCATAAATTGGGAACATCTCAACCTCTTTCGAGATGTTTAGTGGAAATTTTAATTTGTTTATTTAGGATTGTGTCTTAGTCTATTCAAGTTACTTTAACAAAATACTTTAGATGGAGGAATTTATAAACAATATAAAATTATTGTTTACAATTTTGGAGGCTGGGAAGCCCAATATCAAAGCACTGGCAGGTTTGGTGTGCTGAATTCTGTTCCTCATAGATGGCAATTTCTGTGTGTTCTCACATAGAAATTTGTGGAGGAGAGAACAAGCTCCTTTAGGCCTCTTTTCTATTGGAATTAATCCCATTCATGAGGGCACAACCCTCTTGATCACTTTTCAATGACCCCCACCTCTTAATTCCACCACATGTGGGGTTAGTTACAACATGTGAATTTTGAGGGTACCCAATCAGATCACAGCAAATGACAATTCCCACACTTGAGTTATCAATATCATAATTGCTCTATTATTTCTATAGCTATTGTGAAACTATAAAAAGCACCATACTTTTAAAATCAAATGCATTATTTTGGATATAAAAGGAGGTTCAAAAATCAATCCATGGTAGACTGATTAAAAGAAAATGTTCCACAGCCTCAGAAACTTCATGAGACCCTCAGCATCCTAGTAAGATAGACCTTGTTTCAAAATAAAAAATAAAAAGAACTGAGGTAGCTCAGAAGTACAATGTCCCTAGGTTCAATCACACACACACACACACACACACACACACACACACACACTCACACTCACACAACCACAAATAAACACAAATCCAGTAAATGTTCAGTAAATCTTTACTCTAAAAAATGGAAAATAACAAATATAAATTGACTTACTTTGGGGAGGGTTCTTTTCTAACTTACTTCCCATATGTTGGAGTCATTGCAAAATTTTCAAGGTATAGATTTGCTATAGAGAGTCAGGCTTTGTGTACTTGAAGAGTATAAAGAACTGCAACATGTTTTAAATTTGTAAGTCCTGAGATGTGGACCCTCAGTTAAGGGAAGCTGCAATTGTAGGAGTTTTGTTTGACACTCCATGGGGCAGAGTGTGAAAAAATGACAGGAAACAAGTCTATACCAGAGATCACTTTAAAAACCAAGACAAACAGCAATAGGCTCCTAGTATGTATCTTGGGATCAGCCTATATTCAACCTTAATCTCTTATACTTTTGAAGACAGCCACAATATGAAGAGAAATCGACATCAGAATTATAATTTCATTCAGAAAACAAGCATTCACTCATCCACATTCACACACTAGGGCCTGCAAATAGACTAGACTCCTTAGAACAAGATTGTAAATATCGAGGCTTCTCTCACTAACCTTATGCTGCCCAGATCATTAATAGGGATTTTATACTCATTGAATTGGTATCTCTACCAGATGCAGATAGACAGATGGTACTAATAAGCATAATCACAGATTTATTCAAAATTATAATAGCAACTACAATTTTTTTGAGCTCTTAGTCTACATCAGTTACTATGCTAAAACTTTATACAATTTATCGAACCCTGTTCAAATGCTCAGCAAAAAAAGTACAGTTGGCCCTCATATCAGGGTAAATGTGGGTTTCCACATCCCACAATTGTCCATTCAAAGCGATTGAGGTTTGAAAATGGCGCTTAAAAACTGAATCTATGCTGGGCATAGTGGTACAAACCTTTAATCCCAGTATTTGGGAGGCTGAGATAGGAGGACTGAGGTTTGAAGACACCCTCGGCAACTTAATGAAGCCATCAGCAACTTAGCAAGATATTTTTTCAAAATTAGAAAATAAAGCCAGGCATGGCGGTGCACGCTTGTAATCCCAGCATTTGGGAGGCTGAGACCGGAGGATCCGGGTTTGCAGCCAGCCTCAGCTACCTAAGGAGGTACTCCGCAACTTAGTGAGACCCTGTTTCCAAATAAAGAATAAAAAATAGGGCTGGAGGTATAGCTCGGAGGTAGAATGCTCCGGAGTTCAATCCCCAGTACTGCAAAAAAAAAAAAAAAAAAAAAATAGGGATAGGGGTTGTAGGTCAGAGGTAGAATGACCAGTAGTGTGCGTGCACACACATGCACACACACACATACACACACACACACACACACACACACAATCATCTGTACTGAATATGTATAGATTTTCTTCTTGTCATTATTCCCTAAAATTGTAATAACTCTTTATATAATATTTGTATTGTGTTAGATATTATAAGTAATCTAGAGATGATTTAAAGTATATTTCAAGATGTGAATTGGTTATATGGGTGTTATATTCATTTGATATGAAAGAGGAGCTTTTGGGCATTCTGGTATCTGCCGAGGGATCCCAGAACCAATCCATTGCTACCTGCATGACATAGATAAGAAAACAGATGCTTGGAGAGTTTGCAAAGCAAAGATGTAGGGAAACAGGAACTTTATACACTGTTGGTAGAACTACAAATTAGTGAAACCACTATGGAGGTAAGTGTAGAGGTTCCTCAAAACACTAGGACTATTTGATCCATCCATACCACTCCTCAGTAGCTTTCCAAAAGAATTCAAGTCAGAGTATTGTAATGATACATGCGTACTCATGTTTCTAGCAGTACAATTCACAATAGACAAATTATGGAATCAACCTAGGTGTCCATCACCAAATGAATGGATAATGAAAATGTGGCATATATATGCAGTAGGATTTTACTCAGCCATAATGAACAACAAAATTATGTCACTTGCAGGAAAATGGATGGAACTAGAGAAAATTATGCTAAGTGAGATGAGCTAGTCTCAGAAAGTCAAGGGTCAAATGTTTTCTCTCACATGTGGAAGCTAGAGAGAAAATGGGAAACAAAAGGGACTTCAGATATATATAGAGAGACCAGTGGAACAGTGGAAGGGGTGTGGGGGAAGATGTGGAGGGGAAAATAAAAGAACTGATGAAAGAAACAATTGGAATTTATGCTGTGCACATGTGTGAAGCTATCACTACCAATCTCATTATTATGTGTGGGGAGGGGTGGGTAGCGGGGTGGTACCTGAAGGGAGACACACCAAGATCTGTGTACATGTTTGTATGACTTTGAACCTCACTGAGATGTACAATTGAAATGCACCAATAAAAGAATATATATAAAGAGAAAATTGGTCAAAAAGGCAGAACCATAATCAAAATTAGGGTTGCTGGACTCCAGAGTCTGGGCTTTCAAAGCAAATTTGTCAACACACATATGCATACTTATTAGCAGCCAAAGAAATGGGAAAGAATAGGTTAGGAACTGTAAAACAAAACTTATGCCTGATGATAAATCCTTCCTTTTGTTAATGCCTTTCTATAAAGGATCGTGTCAGAATTGACATGTCCACTGTTCCTTCTGTAATCTTCTCCTACACTGGCTTGATACTTAGTGATGGCAAGCAGCCACTGAAATGTCATCTCCACTCTTAGTGAATGAGTTCCCAACCTGCATTTGGCAGGTCAGGGCATGCCAGGACAAGGGGAAGCAGAAAATCAGCCAGAGAGAGATGTTCTTCCTTTGTGTGAAAGGCTGGGATATATTTTGATCAGAAATGCCACAGCCACAAGCTTACATATAAATTAAAGAAAAGACAATTCACTGAAAAGATATTATGCTATCATCTCTCAAAGAATTCAAATCAGGCTTCAGGAAAGTATGAATGCACCCGGAACTCAGGAAAACATCAGCTCAGATGCTGTCATGATTCCCTGTATCATTGGCCTCTGCTTTTCCTTGTGTCCTTTCCTTGTGCTTTCTTGCTTCTGAGCGACTGACTTTTATCTACAAGGTGGAGAAACGGGGCAGCTAAGGGTTCCTGATTATGGTATCTTTGAACAGCTTCAAATCTACTTCAAATTCCTGGGGAAGAACAGCTCTGTTTAGGAAGACAGGCAGGCATCAACCCAGAATAATTAATTACAGGCTTGTTTTTCATTTTTTTAGAGTTCGAATTAAGTCCAGCTCCAGAGTTGAAACACTAGGGAGTGGGGCTAACCCTGTCTAGCTCTGTAGTAGCACTGAAGTTCCTACAGGCAAATGCCTGCGCATTCTTGTGTGGCTCTCTGGGGCCTCTAAAACTGGGTGTCTTTAATAGATGCCACAATCTCCCAGGCACCACCAGCACCATTACAGGGAATGGTCACAACTCATCACTCTGTCCCTGTGATTCTGGCAGAAGCTCAACTTTTGACAGAAAAAATTACATTTAGCATTTTCCTATAATATTCCTATGAGATAAGCTGGCAGACTGGTCTGAGAAGGAGGAGGAGGAGG
>PVLC010047861.1:0-11390 GCA_004027655.1 Graphiurus murinus
CTTCTCTTCTTCTCTCTCTTTCTCTCTCTAATAGAAACTATAGTTATTCAAAGGATCTGTGTCTGACAATACCAATATTTGGAACCCTGGGGATTTATTTCTATTGTCTAGTGCTTCAACTTATTCTTACTAATTTTATCTTATCTCTTTATGTGCATAGATTTTTAAAATTATTTGCTGAACATTTTTTCTAAATTTGTTTATGGAAATAAATTGAGACTAAGATGGTGCTATCTCTCACTTCTGCATGTGAGCACTTGCATTCTGGGATCTCCTCAGTTTAATTATAGAGATTAGAAGCATTCTAAAATGAGCTGTAGGAATGCTGCCACTTGTGACTGGCCATGCCTGTCTGCATGGTCTATGCTTTGCCAACACTGCTAGCACTGTGGCCTCTAAAGACCGCCTGAAAAGAAGCCAATGATGTATGTGAAGTAAGCAGCTGCAGATCTTCACATTGCAAGTGGTCACATCTAGCCCCATGTTTAACAGAGACCCAACTGCCTGGACACCTGGCCAGAATATGTGGCAGCAGCAGCTCAGTCCACCTCTTCCTCCAGAAAGCCAGAGAAACACTCGACTCTTCCTCCCTCTTTCCTGTCTACTTTCTTCCCTTCAACACTTTTTTTCTTTGTCTTATATTAAATCCGTTTCAAATCACTATAACTAAATACTCTACATTGACTACTAGAATCCTCCTACAAATTCACTATCTCTAATTTCTACCATATATTACCTTACTACACTCAAATTCCAATTCTACTCAATCATATCTTCTACTTTACTCTATTCCTGTGTCCATTACTCTACCCCCCCCCCCAAACTTCACCATTGAATATAAGACTTTCCTTTGTATATACCAGCTTATATCTCTAAATCTCTACTGCTGAGATTGGACAAGAGAGGTGAACCACAGAAAGTATTGCCAGACACCAAGGATAAGCTAACCACAGCTGATAGAAAGAATCACTCAACAGCTTGCACATTGAGGTTTAAAAACACATTGGGCACAAAGTGTTCTGCTCACACTTCTGAGCTGACTCACTATAATGGAGGTGACAGACAGGACTTTGGACCTTAACACCTGAAACCTATCAATGTCACCATTGCAGCAGGCAGAAGGAGCTCCCGAATAATCACAACTCAGAACTTATGATCTGCAGGTAGAACAACAGTGGAGTGATAGCAGACACAGTTTTCAAGGCTGGTCTCAAAGGGTGATGAAAACACAACAGAGAACAGAGAATGACCATATGGTGCAGGTGGTTCAATTATAAGGATACCTAGTGGTAAATATCTAACTCCACAATAAGATACTATTCAGAGACATAAGAAACCCACAGACTGAGAGAAAACTATCAAAAGCAACAAAGATATAAACTTAAGAAACCAGAAATCATGAGAAGGAAGAATAGCAGGAAACAATGAGCTCCCACAACCCCACAATAGCATAACCCACAAACACAGAATTGCAGAGATTGTCAGAACAATTCAGATCTTTAATAGTAAAAGTGATACAAGACTTTAGAAAAGAATTCAGAGACATCCTGAACAAAATGAAGGAGCAAATAAACAATCTGACACCATGAACAAGAATAAAAAAAGAAGCCTTAAAGGAAATGAAGGATGAAATAATTGAAGTGAAGGTCTCAATACAAACTATAAATAGTAGATTAGACCACATAGAGAATAAATTCTCACTCTTAGAAGATGACTACTCCAAAAATGAACTCATAGTATATAATTAAGAAAAAACAATTCAACAGCATTAACTGGACATTGAAGAGTTCTGGGTCATTATTAAAAGAGCTAACCTAAGAATAATAGGCATATAAGAAGGAATAAAAGCTTAAACCAAAGGAATCAGCAATCTTTTCAAAGAAGTAATATGAGAAACTTATCCACACATAGAAAAAGAGGTCAACACACAGGTACAGGAAACATAGAATCCCCTTTAGACAAGATCAGAGAATACATTCATCATGCCAAGTAATCAAACTGACTAATGTAGAGGCCAAGCAGAGAATCTTAATGATGATGAAAGTAAATGAATAAGTGTAATTCAGAGGCAAACCAATTAAAATCACTCCCAACCTCCCAAACCAAGTAATGAAAAACAGGAGGACCTTAAGCAACATATTCCAAACTCTAAGGGAAAACAACTTTGCAGCCAAGATTCTCTTGCTCATCAAGAATATCTCTAAAATTCAACAGAAAAATAAAAACCTTCCATGAAAAACAGAAACTGAAAGAATATATGTCCTCCAAACGAGCACTAGAGAAAATACTCAAAAACGTTAATTACAAAGAGGAACTAATAAATAAACACCAGAACCAGAGAAACAATAATTTCCATCAAACAAACAACTAAGCAAAGAAGAACAAACACTACCTCAAACAGAAGTTAAAACTCAAAATTTTAGGAATTAAAAATCATCTCTCAATAATCATGCTGAATATAAATAGCCTCAAGTCCCCAATAAAAAGACATAAGGTGGTAAAATGGATTAAAAAACAGAATACATCTATATGCTGCATGCAAGGAACACACCTTGTAAGTAAAGATACTCAGGAACTAAAGGTGAAGGGCTAGAGCAAGGTAATCCATGCCAATGGAACTCAAAAGACAAGCAGGAGTAGCAACTATGATAGCAGACAAATTAGACTTCAAGCCTAAGTTTATCAGAAGAGGCAAAGTAGGTCTTTTTTTCTTTTTACTGGTAAAAGGAACAATTCAGCAAGAAGAAATAGTGGTAGTCAACATTTATGCCCCAAACATAGGTGTAGTCACATTCATAAAACAAACTCTTCCTGACATTAAGTCACATATAGATCCCAATACAATAATACTAGGAGAATTCAACACTCCTCTAACATCACTAGACCCATCTTCTAGAAAAAGGGTCAGTAAAGATGCATCAGACATAAAGCATACCATACATCAAATGGACCTATAAGACACATGCAGAATATTTCACCCACCACAGCTTAATTCACATTTTTCTCAGCTGCTCACAGAGCCTTCTCCAAAATAGTCCATATCCTGGGTCACAAAGAGAACACTAGAAAATTCAAAAAATATGACATAATCCCCTGGGTCTTTTCACACCACCATGGAACTAGAAATCAACTATAAGAAGATCCAGAGTAACCACATAAACACATGGAGACTGAACACTACACTGCTGAATGAGGAATGGGTCATAGAATAAGGGAAGGATACAAGAAATTCCTAGAAAAAAAGGGAAATAGAGACACAACATATCAAAACCTCTGAGACACTTTGAAGGTAGTACTAAGAGGAAAATTCATAGCACTGAGTGCTCACATCAGAAGAACAGAAAATCACCAAATAAATAACCTAATGATACACCTCAAGATCCTTGAAAAACAGAAACAGTCTAACCCCAAAGCCAGTAGAAGACAGGAAATTATTAAAATCAGAGCAGAAATCAATAGAGAATTAAAAAAATATATATAGAAAATCAACAAAACCAAAAGCTACTTTCTTGAATAAATAAACAAGATAAACCACTAGCCAATCTATCCAAAAGAAAGACAGAATAAACCAATATTACTAAACTAAGTGATGAATAAGGTGTTATGATAGTGTGAGAACCCAGAGGATTATCAGAATCTAATTTGAAAAACTATACCCCAACAAACTGAAAATTCTAGAAGAAATTGACAAATAGAAAATTTAAAATGACCAATAGCATTCAAAGAGATTGAAGAAGCAATAAAGAGCCTACCATCAAACAAAAGCTCAGTATCAGACAGTTTCCAAAGTGAATTTTATAAACCTGTATAGAAGAGCTAATCCCAATAATTCTCAGTCTATTCTATGAAACAGAAAGAAATGGGACTCTCCCAACTACATTCTGTGAAGCCAACATCACATTAATACCAACGTCAAATAAAAACAGCTCAAGATAAGAAAACTATAGTCCTACATCACTGGTGAACTTAGATGCAAAATTGCTAAACAAAATTCTAGCAATGCACATTCAAAACCACATCAAGAAAATTATACACCATGGCTAAGTCAGTGTCATCCCAGAGATGTAAGGCTGGTTCAACATATGAAAAATAATCCATGTGATTAACCAAATAAAGAGAACCAAAGACAAAAATCTCATGATCATGTAATAGATGCTGAAAAAACATCCAATAAAATCCAACACCCATTCATGCTAAAAGCAGTGCAGAGAATTGGAATAGAAGGAACATAACTCAACATCATAAAGGCAATATAAAATAAGCCCACAGACAAAATCATTAAGTGGGGAAAACTGTGAAAGTTTTCACTAAAATCAGGAACACGACAAGAATGTCCATTATCATCATTTCTCTTCAATATAGTACTTGAGACTCTAGCCAGAGCAATAAGGCAAGAGAAGGAAATCAAAGGAGTACAAATAGGAAGGGAAGAATTTAAGCTGTCCCTATTTGGAGAAGACATGATACTATACTTAGAAGACCCAACAAACTCCACCAAAAGGCTTATAGAACTGATTAACAAATTTAGCCAAGTGTCTGGATACAAAATCAATATTAAAAAAGCAGAAGCTTTCCTGTATGCCAATCATAAATCTGCTGAAAAGGAAATCCAGAAAACACTTCCATTCAGATATCCCCCCAAAATAAAATACTTAGGAATAAACCTAATCAAAAACGTAAAAGACCTCTACAAGGAAAATTATAAAACATTGAAAAAAGAAAATGAAGAAGACCTTAGAAGATGGAAAGATCTTCCATGCTCTTGGATAGGCAGAATAAATATCATCAAAATAGCCATTCTTCCAAAAGTGATCTACAGATTCATTGTGATACCTATTAAATTACCAAATCAGTCCTTAAATTCATTTGGAACAACAAAAAACCCAGAATAGCCAAAGTAGTTCTCAGCAATAAGAACTATTCAGGAGGCATCACAATACCTGACTTCAAACTATACTACAAAGTCACAGTAATAAAAAGTATGGTATCGGCAAAAATACAGACACATAGACCAGTGGAGCAGAATAGAAGACTCAGAAACAAATCTGCATACTTACAGCCAATTGATGTTTTATAAAGGGACCAAAAACATAAACTGGAAAAAAGATAGTCTCTTCAACAAATAATGTTGGCAAAACTGGTTAACCATATGAAGAGATAAACCCCACTTTCTGATCCTGCAAAAGGGTCAATTCAAAATGGATCAAAGACCAGGAAGTCAGACCAGAGACCTTGCAGCTACCTTAAGAGGGCATAAGTCCAACACTTCAGCACATAGGCACAGGTAAAAACTTTCTCAACAAGACCCCAAAGGCACAGAAAATTAAAAGGAGGATCAATGCATGGGATTGCATTAAACTGAAGAGCTTCCATGCAGCAAAGGAAACTTTCAAGAATCTCAACAGAGAACCCACAGAATGGGAGAAAATATTTGCCAACTACTTCTCCGATAGAGGACTAATATCTAGAATATCCCAAGCACTCAAGAAACTCATCACTAAGAAAACAAATAACCTAATAAAAATGGGCAAGTGAACTAAATATATACTTCACAAAAGAAGAAATAAAATGGCCAATAAATGTATGAAAAATGTTCAACATCATTAGCAATCAGAGATGAAAGTAAAAAATACCCTGAGATTTCACCTAACCCCAATTAGAAAGACAATCATTAAAAACACAAACAACAACAAATGCTGGTGAGAGTGTGGAAAAGTGGGAACCTTAATACACTGTTGGTGGAATTGCAGTTGGTGCAACCACTTTGGGGAACAGTATGGAGGATCTTCAGACAAATGAGAATAATCCTACCATATGCTACAGCAATACTACTTCTGAATATCTACCCAAAAGAAGGGAAACCAAACTACCAGACTAATGTGTGTGTATCTAGGTTTATACTCACAAACTTCACAACTGCCCAGCTATAGAACTAGCCAAGATATCCATCAACATATGAATGGATTACAAAACTATGAGATATGTACACAATGGAATTTATTCCACCATAAAAAGAACAAAATTATGTCATTTGTAGGGAAATGGATGGAATTGAAAAATATTATGCTAAGTGAAATTAGTCAGTCACAAAAAGTAAAAAACTGGATGTTCTCCCTAATATGTAGAAGCTAGGGAGAAAATGGGTCATAGGAGAGACTCTAAAGGAAGAAGGAGAAACCTTAGATGAGCAAAGAAGGCAACCTAACTGAAGGTGATGGGAGCGGGAAGAGGGAAATGCCCTAATGCACATGATGTACATTCACAAGCATATCAAAGTCAATCACTAAGCAGAACATGAGAAGGAGGGAGGGGGGAGGGAATAGGGGGTGGGGTTTAGGAAGGGCCAAATGAGGGATGTGTTCCTGTATGCCTCTACCAGCTTGTACCTCATTAAGACGTATGATTACAATGCACCAATAAAAAATAAAATAAAATAAAATGAGCTATAGTTTCTATGAGACTTTGCTTTTTGTATACCTTCTCATGGGGTATAGTCCTTTAAGAATTCCAAACCCTCAGAAAACAAGGTCCATCAGTATTTGCCTTTTGATATAACTTGGACACTAACCTTTGTATTTTAGCCCTTTAAATCTGTCAAATGGGCTCTTCATTTTTTCTCCTGATCATCTGAATTGCAAATTTGGCCCCATAACTGGTCTCTGTTCTCTATCTCCTCTTGTTCTCCTCTATTTGTAACCCCCTTACCTGGTAGGCTCATTTCCTACCTCAGTTCTAGAACATTTAACGTACTGATTTTTCTTTCCCTTTATCCACTGTGGTTGGCATTCTCTTTCATCTAGCCTCTCTCTTCATTCCTTTCCCGTACTTCTCTAGTTAAGGAGTTTAGGAAGGTTTAGGGAAGGTCCTTGGGGGCTGTGATGCACAAAGATATGGCCGTCTTTACAAGGAATACAAGGAAGCAGTGTGCTCTGCTATCCACCATGTAGAATGTCCCATCCTCTACAAGATGAATGCCTACAATGCAAGTGCTGAGTTGAATTCATTATGAAGAGCAGAGAAAGATGCTTACATATTAAATTGTATTCTATGATGCAGTTTTTATAAAAAATGACTAATATTTTGGTCTCCCTTTGTTTGGTTTCCATTATTTTTTCACAGGTTTCCAAATCAGGAGGAGGGAAAAAGAGGATGTTATTTACTGACTCCTTAAAAGCTCCCTACCATCTATTGACCAACACTTCTCTCTGGTTATATCACTCAGTGGAGGAAGCACTTTATTCTGATCTTTCTGAATGTTACCCCCACACACACATACCACCACCACCAGGAGTCATCCTGCAGCATGAAGCAATAATAGTGGTACATCCTCAATTGGTTTTTCCTCTGCGTTGTCATATTTAATGACATGTTTAGAGTCATGGTAAACTGAAAACAAAGGCTATGAAGGAATTTTCTCAATGACACAGAGATATAGCATCATAGAATAAAGCAAAAACAACTAAATAAATTGGACATTCTGCCCATGGCTATAACATAAAACTTTACTTTCTCTATGTAAACTAACCCAATTATTAAGTGTTGCTACATTTTTTTTTTTGTACTGAAGATTGAACCCACAGGCATTCTACCTCTGAGTTATATCCCTAGCTTTTTTCATCTTTTATTTTGAAACAGGCCCTCTCTAAGTTGCCGAAACTGGCCTCAAACCTGCAATCCTCTTGTTTTATCCTCCTTAGTACTGGGATTACAGGTGTGTACCACCACACCTGGCTAGTTTGTGGGGTTTTAAGTGAAATAAAATACTACAGAGCCACCAACTAGGACCTGGTGTCATCTAAGCTAAGAGAAAAGATTTCCCTAACCCATTTAGAACAAAATAGCGTGAACAATATAAAAAAGAGTGTGGACTTGGTCCCCGAACCCACACACTGTGACTATGTAGTATAATCATAGATAAAGCTCCTTTTATCTTCAATGTTTTCCATGAGCTTTCATTTTTCTTTTTCATTTATCCTTTTTCTGAGAACTTCTGCTTATTTGCAGCTATTTCTGGGCCACAGCAGCACTCCAACAGAATGTTTTGGCAATAGTCTCTATTGTGGTCAGCAACTCTTTTCTGCAGCTGGGGTTTCTTAAAAGAAATGAGTAGCATTTGCCTTCCAGTGCTCCAGCAGCAAAACAAGTAAAGCTTCCATGGGAATCAGATAGTCACGGCACCTTCCCTCTCTCTCCCCTTCCATTCCTTCATGTGGCCAAGGAGGTCAGAGCAGTGTTACACACTTCAGCAAGTGGTCCACTCAGAGTGGGGCTGGCACAGAGCACTAATCACCAAGCATGAAGCAGGCCTAGAAAACTACATTGACTGGAGTGATTGTAGGAGAGATAACCTGGATGTCTCAGGTTGGAGGGCTTCTCACAAGTCAAGACTATGTCCCTTGAAACAGGCTTATCTGCAGGAGAGTATTATATGTATGTGTTTTTCATGAAGAGTGGTTTAGCTAAAAAAATTGCCCAAGAACAAGGCTATGATTGAATAAATATAAACATAAGTATCTAGCTTGGCCTTAGCTATAGCCAATGGAACACAGCAGAAGTGAACAATAGCAGCGCACACACACACACACACACACACACACATGCACACAACCCAAACACACATTTTTTTCATGGCTAATCAGTAATTCAGGGTAAGAATCCAGAGACAGAGAATACCATGGTAAAAATCACTACCAGCATCCTAAAATTGGAAGGCTTGTCTGGTTAATCCAACTTGAACAAAAACACTGCAAGAAGTCAACCTAAATGTGTGAAAATACTTCAATACTTACCAAAATAAATAAATAAATAAATAAATAAATAAATAAATAAATAAATAAATAAAAGAGAGAGATTATAAAAATATACCATTAACTAAAATTCAACCTAATACTCCATGATGCCATCTTCTAAAATCCTGCAAATAAAATTACCAAAGAAATGTCATTGAGTCACCATAGCATTAAATAAATACCATGTTAGAATTATAGATGCCAAGCATTGTGCCGCATACCTGTAATCCAGTATTTAGGAAGCTAAGACAGGAGGATCACAAGTTCAAAGCCAGCCTCAGCAACTTAGCAAGACCCTGTTTCAAAATAAAAATAAAATAGGGCTGGAGGTATAACTCAGAAGTAGAATGCCCCTGAGTTCAATCCCCAGTACAAAAAAAGAAGAATTAAAGAATTACAGGGATGGAGCTGGGTGTCATGACACATACTTGTAATCCTTGTACTTGAGAGACATGAGAATAGTAGGCTGAAGGTCAGCCTAAGCAAGTTAGCAAGTCCCTAAGCAAATTAGGGAGACCCCATTTCAAAATAAAAAAAGTAAAATAGGGCTGGGAGTGTAGCTCAAAGGTAGAATGCCCCTGGGTTCAATCCTGAGTACCAAAAAGAAAGAATTATAGGGATGGTAACACTGAGAGATATGCTTTGGAGTCCTATACAGGGCCCTCAGTGAAGCCTAAAAATAGGCTATAGGATTTTTATTTCATAAAATAACAACCTTTACTAATAATATTGTTGTGTGATCCTAAAAGACTTTCTCCTGTTGACTCCTGGCCACAAACATCTGCCTTCACTCTGAGGAACTGGTAAGGTTCCCATATACAGCGCAGCCAATGAGTGGCACACACTTCTACTTCTGATGAACAACAGTTTTCCAAACCCACATTCAGAAAAAGGGCATTTCTCACAAGAAAACAGGCTGTTAGATGTAACAAAGGGCTATTTGTGAGACTGCCTTCTGCTTGAACCACCCCATAGCAAGACAGATGCTGTAGAGAAGGAAGTTCAAGAATCATTTTAAACCAGATCCACTTCGGTTTACTTCCTTTGCTTGCGTCCAACACAGCTGCACAGAATAAAACAAAAAGAGGAAATGGAGACACCCAGACTGAATACTACGACTGCAAAAGCCTTAGGAAACCCTCTCAGGAACCTGTGACATCACAGAGATGTGTCATCTTCCTTATGGAATTTTTCTCAAAAGCAAGATTAATACAATTTCTTAATGCAGGCAATGCTAAAATACAGCTAGCATAAAAGGCAATAACTTAGTCCAAAGGGCAACATTCAGACAAAGTCCTTCCAAGAATTAAAATTTTGTTATTAACTCAACCATTTTTCTTTTTAACTAACCAGTAAGCAGCACTGTATGGTAAGCTCTGGCTCAGAGACAGAGACACAATTGAAGTGTCAAATGAATCTTAGGAGCTTCATGCTTTACTGTAGCTCTGTGAAGCTCTGGAATATCTCTGTATATTTACTTTATTCCTAACAGTCTTAGTGTACCCATATGTTTTTAAAAAAGCTTTGGACTTCATGATACTTAAGTTTCTTGATACCTGTGTTTGATGAACATAGAAAATTAATATATTCATATTTTTCACACTTTTGTTGGTTCATTGTAATCATACATCACAATGAAGTTCAGAGTGGTTCAGAATTAACCCATCATCCCTACCCAAGTCCAGATAATACTCCTTTTTCTCCATTAATCCTTACTTCAGTTTAGAATGCACTAATATCCCTGTTTCCATAGCAAATTCTGTTAATCATCTTCTCCTCTTCCACTTTTTTTGTAATACAGTGTTTCTTTAAGAGGTTAAATATTTCATTACAGATTTTTATTTTACAAAAGTCTGTCAGTTTAGTAACTGAATCTGTTAATGAAGAGACCTTTAGCTTATATCTCTGATCTCTTATCCAAGATTTTGCAAATATCTCCCAGCTGTTTCTCCTGAATTTTGTTGCACCATGATATAAAACCTACAATCTAGTCTTTTCCAAGCCACACAAGTGTCCTCTTCAGAGCTGCATACTATTATGCATCTCTCTCCTGCTCAATATTCTTCAGTTATTCACTTCTGGATGTAGAATAAGTCCAGCTCCTCATCATCTTACACGGGGTCCTTCAGTACCATTCACCACCAATACTTTACCTACTCTAAGAAAATTCCATTTCTCAACATTCTCCTCAATGCTTTGAACCTCTGTCTTTGCAGTGTCTTGAAGACCTTGTTGATGATCTGCACATGGAGGCATGTACCTGTAATCTCAGTAATTGAGAGACTAAGACCTGAGCATTACAGGTTGCTGGCCTGCTTGGAGACCTTGTTTCAAAATTAAACATAAAAAAAGGCTGTGGGTATAGCTCAGAGGTATAATGTCCTTGAGTTAAATCCCCAGCACAAAAGAAAGAGAGGAGGAGGAGGAGGAGGAGGGAACTTGTTGATTGAAATCTGTACCTCTAAGTGTTTCCCATTGTCCCTGTACTGATAGTTTGTCCCTCTGACCTCCAGAATTAATTCCCTAGTATTTGCTTCTAAGGGAAAGAAGTTTATCAGTATCAAGAAACTTAAACACTAGACCTTTCACTTTTTATCTGCA
>PVLC010047862.1:0-10934 GCA_004027655.1 Graphiurus murinus
GGAGACGCTGCTCCGCCCACGGTCTGTCTACTCAGCGGGGTCTACCGAACACAGAACCAGTGGCCAGAGACAAAAATAGAAATAAACAAGGTGTACCAAATCGGACCTCAATCCTGCCGACCGCTCAGACCTTCCGACCGCCAGCGGTTAAGTACCTGGTGGGGGAGAATCTCGTCCTTATCAGTGTACTGCCCAGAGGCCGCGGAAATAGCCTCCGGGTTGTCAGAGAAAAGCAGCTTTGATTTAAGGCTTTCAAAAAACCCCAGAGGGCAAATGCAACCGCTCAGGTCAGCCAGTCAGCAGTTTTGGTCCAGACGAGGGACAGGCGAGCAGGGCGGTTCGGTTAAAACCACGGCGCCTCCCGACGTCACACACGGTTGTTCACACTCAGCCACGCGCTCGGGGTTATTCTTTAAACACAGGACTAAAACACCCCAGGAGAGACCGCGGGGTGCGTAGGAGGGCCAAAATCTGAGGTCCAGAGTCCGCCCCCCGCCTGTAGGCGCCCGCGCGCTTCCCTAGCTGGAATTGTGCAGCCGGCGCTTGTGCTCGCCGCGGCCTTTCCCAGCCCGCGCGCAGCTCTGGGTCCCAGGTGCGCCGCCGCGTTCCCACGCCTCTGTCGCAGTCTCGCAGCGGGCATTGGCGAGCACGACCCCGCCCCTCCATTTCAGCCAATAGCGGTCCACGCCGGCCCCCAGGAGGCGTGGCCGGCGGGCGGCGAGGGCGGGGGCGGGAGCGGCGGCCCCGCCCGTGTGGGGGCGTGGCCTGCGCCTGCTCTTGCGGCCGTGCAGGGTTGCAGCGTGGGAAAGAGCCGCGAGGAGCCGACCGCGCCGCCGGAGCCTCGCCTGCGGAGGCCAGGGAGGGAGGGAGGGCAAGGAGGAGGCCGGCGGGGAGGACGCTGCGCCCGGCTCAGCAACGGCGACTCCGGCCCGGCTACGCCTCGAGCCGTTTTCGCCACGATGAAGCGCCCTTGTGAGGAGACCACCTCGGAGAGCGACTTGGACGAGACCATAGACGTGGGGAGCGAGAACAATTACTCCGGGTGAGCCCGGGCTGGGCGGGAGCTGCCAAACTCGGAGGGTGCCGGAGAGCTCTGGGCTCGAGCGGCTACTTGGAAACCTCTCTGCAAAGTGTCGATGGAGTGGAGAAAGTTTTGCCCCAGAAACTTTGAGTGGTGGGCGCTCGCGGAACGCGAGTTGGGGTGGGGCGAGAGCTGTGGGTTTCTCTCTAGGGGTGGGGCAGGGAGGACCCCGAACGCGACCGAAAGGGAGAGCGCAAGAGTTGGCAAGGGAGGGGTACCCCCCCCCCGACTGTCAGCGTTGGGCCCGCGAATAGACGCATCCCGGCGACGGGCGACGCCCCCGCCACTGTATTTGGGGGCATTTCCAAAATAGGTCAGGAGAAAAGGAAAACAATTTGATTTTTTTTTTTTTTTTTTTTTTTTTTTTGAGAGAGAGAGAGAGGCTTGTTTTTTCGGAGAAACTAAAGGCAATCTGCGAATTCTAGGCTAGCTGTGCAGGTTGACTGTGTGTGAGTTGGCTATCATGCCGAGTGAGTGACAGATGTAAGGATCCGATAGGACATCATTCCTTTGACTACTTGTTCTAAAGTCTGGAAAAGATCGGCGTTGTGATCACAGAAGCCAGACCTCCACTTTCCTGTGACAGAGGGAGATTACGGAGGCATTTTAGAGCCAAGGCGGGTCAAATGATAATTGCTTCTAATTGGCATCCCCAGCAGCACCTTAATTATTTATCTGCAGCTGTCACTCAACGAGTGAAATTCTTCCTGCCTTTGAAAAACTGGTTTTTCTTTCACATTCTTATTCTAAAACGTGCAAACCAAAGCGTGAAAACAGCAAGAGCAAGATACTTAATGAACCGTTTACAGAGTATCTAATTGTTAGAATGTTGTGTCATCTTTAAAAAGGAGGTCTGAAAACCGGAAGATGTCACCTGAAAGATGAAACCAGTAGAAAGGGGTGAGAATGAAGGGTATAGTTAATTCAGAAATAAGATCCAGAAGTGAGAAGGTGAGGTAATAGGAACCTGGTGTGTGCAGCATTTCTAAAATGAAAGAGAACAAATAACAGGACCTGAGGAATTTGAGACCATAAGGAAGCATAGTATTCGTGAATTATGAAGGGAAAGAGACACAAACTGGAAAGGGGTGTAAAAAGTTATAGGACTAAATAGTTTGAATCTTCAATATAAAGATACCTTTCCATTAATAAACTCCAGATAGGTTGCAGTTTCTAGAGATGTAAGCTTAGTCTGAAGGCTGGGAGACACCTATGGTTTCATTTTCAAAGTAAAACATTTATTAGTACTCAATTTTAATTTCTTTATCAGTGGCATATTTAATTTAGGATATTCTTTTAGAACTTTAGTATGCAAAACATCAAGTTTTCATTTTTTTCCTCTTATAAGATAGGATTAATCAAAGTTTTGAAATAGTAATAACTTTTGTTGTATTTTAAAGGTTGTATCTAGGGGCAACCTAGATGTGTGGTGGTGATTTGACTTTAGTGTTTCATATGATCCTTATTTTTTAAAGTGATATTACTTTTGTTCAATGTGGCAGAAGGGAAGAGGAGAGATGCTATTAAGGGAAATTATTAACTTTTAAGAAATATATGAGTGGAACTAGGAAATACTAATAACTGACTTCCCACCCTAATTGCCCATAATTATTTCACTGGGAGATTCAATTAAAAGTTTAGGGACATTTTCACCAATGGAATTGGCATCGGGATCACACATAAAAAAATTTTTAAGGCATAATTTCTACCTAAAACAAGACAGAAGAATCGAAAGCAAAGTCTATTAAAAGTGAAGCAGGAACTGAGAATAAAATAATAGACATGAACTGTGTAATTACTCTGAATATTTAATGGGTGCTATGAAGTACCCAGAAGAAACAATTGTTATGTTAATGCAGCACCTGACATACTCTTCTTATTTCATAGGCAAAGTACTAGCTCTGTGATTAGATCGAATTCTCCAACAACAACATCTCAGATTATGGCAAGAAAGAAAAGGAGAGGGGTATGTGATTTTTTTTTTCTTTTCATTTCATGTAATCCAGCCTAATGTGTAACAGTTGTGTTTTTCCATTATAAGTAATTTATGTATTCATAAACCTTTGTCGTTTTGCTTTCTTTGGGACAGATTATAGAGAAAAGGCGCCGGGATCGGATAAATAACAGTTTATCTGAGTTGAGACGACTGGTGCCAACTGCTTTTGAAAAACAAGTAAGCTGTCCCCCACCCCCAAAAGCTCAAAGAATCTGATTCTCTCATCTGGGAATGTGGGTTCTTGTTAAACCTCATTAAAATAATGGTGTATGTGCCCTGATCTGGCACAGAGAAGCTATTTCAATAAAATGCTTTGTTGTGGCAAACTATTAAAAACATAATCCATCATGAAGTTGAAAAACATTTCCATTCTTTAGCTTATTTTTTCCCTTAAGGGTAACAGTGTTCATGCTTTCTCTGTTCTTTCTATGAATACCAGTAGTGGTTTTGTTTAAAACTGTGCCGTATGTAGTATTCTTCAAAAAAGAAAGAAAATGTGAAATACTGTTTTTTCTCAAACTGTTAAAAATTATATTTTAATTAAAAATAAAGCCTAGGATTAGCATCCCTAGTTCTACTCCGTAAATAATACTACTAATACAATTAGTACACCAAGCCACTTGCTTTCATTTTTAATCCCTGGGTTAATAGAATGATGTTTGATTTGGGGTGTATTTTGAAAGTTTGGTAGAAATCAACTTAGTCATAAATGCCTCTTTTTAGAGTTTTGTATTCCTTTACAAAAAAGATTTTGCACACTTAGAAAAGCAGAAAGCCCAATGTTTAAATCTTCCTTTGTGGTTTTGGAAAAGCTGTGTTTCTCCTCCTGCCGTAGTGGCTAATGGCACGGATTCCTAAGAGCATCTCTCAAAGGCTGTGGCAGCATGTCCTTGTTGAAAATATTTTCAGCTGAATTCCAAATAGGGTAGAAGACAGCAGTTGTTTGTTTATTGCATTTTTGTTTACTTCATGAATCTGTAAACATTATAAAACAAGTTCTACAAAGCCTCTGGACTTTGTCCAGGAACCACACTTTTAGTTATTAGTCACTTTCACTGAAAGACTTGTACATCTTCTTGGAAAAGTTGAACATTGACAAAAGTATGGGATCGATACACTATCAATTATATATTTTTAAGACAAAGCCACCCGATTTATATGCAGAAACTGTCTTTAATTAAACTAAACATAGTAGAAATTTATGCTTTTGATTCCTAACCTTTTCAGTGACAAGTCGCCAACAAAAATGTCAAAAATGAGTGCTGTTTCAAATTTTTTTAGTATTGACACTTCTACAGTTATGAAGAGCAGTCAATATAGTGTTTTTTTTTTTTTTTCTTGATTTGTTGCATTTTTTTTCCCTTAAATGTTGACTTAAAACAAACCTCAGTTGTTTGGCAGTTAGTTACCATAAACACAAGCTTTCCCATTTCCAGGGCTTGGCTACCAACCCTAGTGAGCTGGCCCTGTCACAACATGATTAGAAGAGTGTTCTTTAGAGCAACTAAATAACTCTGGCACTCTCCCCATGTACTGGGTGCTGATAATTCTCCCAAGTAAAACAGAGAAACCTGAAATAAACTTTAGACTCCTTTAAAAAAGAAACAGACTGGTTTAATTATTTAGCTCTTCCAGGAAATTAGAAGCCACCCACAGCCCCCTGAGACAGTTTGAGGTGGTGCATTTGTATTTCAGTTGGTTTCCAGAGGCTGCCTTCTTTGTAAAAAGGAAGGTATGAAAATATATTTCTAAGACAGTTTTATTAAGAATTATTTTTAAAGGTTCAAAAAAAAATTTTACACATTTATTGATGTCTCCTACATAAGTTGTAAATTCTTTCTTTTTGTTTGTGATCTTGAAATTCACAGTGACACCTGCTGGTAACTATTAGGGGAGAAAAGAACTTTAGAAGCCTTTTTTTTTTTCTTTTTGCTTCTGCTTACTGATGGCCTTCCATTAACTATCATAAGGACTTACTAAAAATTTCTATTTTTGAGTAATATTCTTTTAACAATAATTTGCTAAAAACCCATCTTTTAATTTTATAGAGTTGGCATGCAACTGATCTAGATTTCAACATTATATGAATATTGACTGTGCCCTAATAAAATATGTTATTAACCAAGGGTAAAGATTGAACACAAAGTTTGAGATTTTTGCAATTGTAATCATTTTTGTGAAGCAAACTTAGGAATATAATTATTCATATGGATAAAAATAATTATTTTATGCCTTCTTTTGGTCTTCAAAAGTTAAAATGGCAAATGCCTGTCATTAGGTATGACAGTAATTAGTGTTGAGAAAGAACACAGATTTTCTTGTGAAGATAGTAAGCTTAAAATATTCTAGTGGGATGAAAAATTGAACCACAATACTCAGTTTAGTATATAATATTCCAAGTTAATTTCTGTAGGACTTAGGAGACTTTATTATTTGTTCACGAAGGGATCTGCAAAGTTAGAAAAAGCTGAAATATTGCAAATGACAGTGGATCATTTGAAGATGCTTCAGGCAACAGGGGGGAAAGGTAAGTAGGTGGCTTCAATTTTTATTCCCTTTCTCTTTTCATCCTATCCCTCTAACATTGTAAGGAAGTCATAGTTGAACAGTTCTTTAACAAGCTGAGATAGGCGGCCCCAGATTAAAGCCGTGGAAATCAATGCTAATGGCAGGATTGAACTCGTGGGAAAGAACTTCTGTAACAAAAGAAGCACTTGACCCTGGGCTTGTGTTTGCTTTCATAATACTGTGGGAGTAAAGCTCCATTCACAGCAGCCTGGTCAGAGATTTGTTTGGGATTTAAGAAGCACATGCTAGAATCTGTACAGAAAGACAAAACAAACACACAAACACCCAAACATAAACAGGAGGTTAGGAGCAATCTTTTTCTTTTTTATTAAATCAAGGCCAATATTCAAAGTAATTTAGCTATTTAATTGGAAGTGATTCTAGAATTATTTTCATCGTCGTTTTCAGATTTGGGTTGATCTTGGCTTTAGAACAAACAGAACATTTGAAGTGCAGGTAGTAAATCTCTGCACTAGAAACCGTTAATGGAACAAACTCATTTCTGGGAGAATAGACGGGAGTAGGTACTCTGGGCCCAGTGCTCTATCTAGAGAGATGTTTTCTGTAGTGGACAGTTCCTTAGGGAGGAATTACCTCAGGGTTATAGATCCTCATTTCATGCTAAAATAGACTTGAGATACTAAAAGCTGTAATATTCATTCATATTTCATTACCCACTTCCTCCCATGTCACTCAGACTTGATTTTGACCTTTTGTAGCATTTTTGCCCTTTGATACTCATTTCAGCCAAGAGTGTTATTCTTATTCTGTATATTTAACAGTTAAATAAGGAGATGGTACCACAAGAAGCTAATGTTACAACCAAAAATTGGAAGCCTCCTGTGCTTTGCACTAATCTTTTACTGATAGCCTGAGTCCTCAGTCAGGGTAGTGCAATGGAGGAAAGACACTTTGTACCAATCAGAGAATTAGGAGAATGTCAGCCTTGTTCTTAGCTATCTTTTACTTATGTCAGATAGAGGGTGATCATTATGTCGGAAGCTGCCCACGTGTTAGGATTTACCCCAGGCCACGCCTTCCCAAGGAAACCTCCTGAATGACTAAAAAGTGGTCTAGGATACAAACATTCTTATAAAATAGAGAAAAGAATTGTATTAAATCATAGAAGCTGGTGGTCCAGCCCAGCTTGGCTGCTGCCTTGCCTTTGACCTGAGACAGAAGTGATGTGCATGTGCCTCCAAGCATAACTCTGTCTCTACACCTGCTGCCTCAGGATGTTGGAGACTGAATGTATAATGGTACAAGAGAAGCTGTGTGATTGCTCTGCCTCCCTTAGAATTGTTAGCCCCAAGGCTAAGAATTATCAAGAGTTTCAAATATTTGGCATCACTTGTAGTTCTAAAGAGTAATATTGTTCTTTGGCTTCATAATAAAATCTGAGTTCCATGTTGGTTGCTGTTCTTGGCTACCTGACAGTCCTAAAATTCATCCCGGAATAGTTCGTGATCAGACATTTCCAAGCAGGCACCCTGTGAGTCACGTGACTGCCAGGTTCTTAGAGAGGTCATGGCCCAGGAAAGCTTGTAGGTCTTGAAAAAGGGGGACTGGCAGTTTGGGCTCATGTGGTCAGAGTCTCCACTGCTTCAGAGTGCAATAGTGAAGGGCATGGACTCTGTAGCTGGATTGCCTCATTCTAACTCCTGGCTCTGCCATTTATAAGCTTTGTGATTTGTGTGCATCACAAATCCTTTCTGAGCCCCAGTTTCATCATCTGTAAAATGAAGACAATGACAATGTCCATCTCACAAGGTTGTTATGAGTTAATTCACTTAAAGCCTGTAGAACCACTCTAGCACAGAACAAGTAGACACATGTGCTGTTGTTAGCCCAAAAGCCATTCACAGGAGACAGCTACTCATCATTTCCCTCTGAATTCAACAATAGGATAGAAGTGACATGATTTATATTTCTTAAGATGCAACAGAATACTCAGTCATATACAGCAACATATTTGGCAAACCGCAAATGTCACTGACTTTATGACCACTGATGAAAATCTTTAGAAGCTCCTGGGGTTCCAATTCTGTTGGTTCATTCTTTATAGTTTGCCTTGGTATTACAGTAGTTTCTGAAGGAGATTTGGTAGAGTAGCCTAAATCCCTCTGGGCTTCTAGATTCTGTCTTTAATCATTACCTCCCACCTTCTCTCATGGAAGTCAGAAGCTTGTAAAGCCCTACAGAGAACCCTGAGTACTGAAATGAGAAATATTTCCACAGAGGCATCATCTTCAGGAATAGCTTTCCTTCCTAATCCCAGGGGCTTCCTTGCTAACTATGCCAAAGTCCTGGGAATTAGCTAGTTTGGCTGCTAATCTTCAGTCTTCCGTGTTTCATGCTTTTCTCTTGTATTGGCTTTGTACTGTTGTTTCTGTTTTAATAGTTGATGTAATGTCCCCAAACATCTTTTTGGAACTTCCAGATTTCTATTGGAATTCTAGCTCTAAGACTCTGTGTGTGTGTGTGTGTGTGTGTGTGTGTGTGTGTGTGTGTGTGTGTGTGTTGGGCATTGGACTCACTGGCATTCTACCTCTGAGCCACACCCCCAGCACTTTTTATTTTTTATTTTGAAACAGGCTCTCACTCAGTTGCTAAGGCTGGTCTTAAACCTGCAATCCTTCTGTCTCAGCCTCCTTAGTACTGTTAAGACTGAATATATGTGACTACTGTTTTCCAATGTGCTTCGATTATTACAGATTAAGATAGTCTAATTTTTAATAGATGGTAAATGAAATGAAATAGGTAATACTTCAATCTTCAAAAGCATAAAAAGATCATATAGTAAACGCCTTAGATGAAAATAACCCCACTTGAATGTGCTGTTTTTCATTCATGTATACAGGCGTGATGGTGCACACTTGTAATCCCAGCATTTGGGAGTCTGAGACCAGAGGATCCGGGTTCGAGGCCAGCCTTAGCTACCTAGTGAGACACTCTGCAACTTAGTGAGACTCAGTTTCAAAATAAAGAATAAAAAATAGGACTGGGGGTATAGCTCAGAGATAGATTGCCCCTGAGTTTAATCCCCAGTACCACAAAATAAATAAATAAATAAATAAAATGTGAGTAGACTAAACTTTTACTTAGAAAATTGCTTAAAAATAAATTGTAGTGAGAAAGATTGAAAAGGATATATTTTGACATACTAAAAGTCACTCATTCAAAGGTGCCATTTCTCCAAATATCTATCATCATGGTACCCTAAATACCATTTTCATTCTAATGTATTATCTCAGGATTAAAAAGAACTCTGATCAAGGTGACCCTGCTTCAGTCATGTATGTCTGTGGGGGGGGGGTCATACATACACATTGATACAATTAATTAATATACAATATTTTTCTTGGGTGAATGTCAGAAAAAAGTAAACTAATGAAGGAGATACATATTTGAACTTTAGGAAAATCAGGAGTTATAATACAGTAATTTCGCGTCCCTAGAGCACCCTTGTGTTACCTGACAGAAAAATAAGATCATCAAATTAGTAACTGAATTTTTTTTTAATCTCACTTTGTTTTCATTTCTTTTCATACAAAGTAATGGCAAGATGCTAGATGCTTTCCCTTAGTTGATAAAAAAAAATGTGAGTCAAGAAGCACTTATGAATTTATTGTTATTCTAGCATTTCTAAAGAAAGTCCTCAAGCTGCTAAATTGCACTTTATGTCTCTGTTAAAATGCCAAGAAATGATGTTTCAGATAAGTCCTGTAATTTCCAACTCTTGTAACCTTGAGAGAGACCTTTTCTATGAAAAAGTTTGCTGGGGAATACCTTTATCCCACAGTGACTTTTTTTTTTCTGGAAGTATTTGAAACAGGGATGTTATTAATTTTTCCCCCAGTGATACCTACATTCAAGAACAACTGTAGCTGACTGCATTGCCAGAATGGTTACATATGCAAGGTGCAAAGTAAACTTTCTCCATTTCTGCAGAAATTAATTCCATAAATAGCTGGCAATGTTTTCATAAAGGATTATTACTCTACTTAACTCTTCTAAAGTGGAACTCCTGTCACCTTGTGTCACTGGAACTGTATCATTTTTCTCCCCCCTCTCTCCCTACCTTTTCCCCCACTCTCCTCTAATCCTCTTTTAGGCTACTTTGATGCCCATGCTCTCGCCATGGACTTCATGAGCATCGGATTCCGAGAGTGCCTAACAGAAGTGGCCAGGTACCTGAGCTCCGTGGAAGGCCTGGACTCCTCCGACCCACTGCGCGTGCGCCTGGTCTCTCATCTCAGCACTTGCGCCTCCCAGCGGGAGGCAGCAGCCATGACATCCTCGATGGCCCACCACCATCACGCCCTGCATCCGCATCACTGGGCTGCAGCCTTCCACCATCTTCCCGCAGCCCTGCTCCAACCCAACGGACTCCACACCTCGGAGTCAACCCCCTGTCGCCTCTCCACAGCCTCAGAAGTGCCTCCCGCCCACGGCTCTGCTCTCCTCACCGCCACGTTTGCCCACGCAGATTCTGCCCTTCGAATGCCATCGACGGGCAGCGTGGCCCCTTGCGTGCCACCTCTCTCCACCTCTCTCCTGTCCCTGTCGGCCACTGTGCATGCGGCAGCCGCAGCAGCCACGGCAGCAGCGCACAGCTTCCCCCTGTCCTTCGCGGGGGCGTTCCCCATGCTCCCCCCCAGCGCCGCAGCAGCAGTGGCAGCAGCAACAGCCATCAGCCCGCCCTTGTCCGCCGCATCGAGTCCCCAGCAGACAAGCAGCGGAACAAACAGTAAACCTTACCGACCTTGGGGGACAGAAGTCGGAGCCTTTTAAGTTATCCTTGAACTTCTTGTGATAGTAACTGAATGTCCTTCATTTCAGAGTCAGCTTAACACCTCTGCACCCTGAAGGTAGCCATACAGATGCCTACAGATCCACAAA
Source organism: Graphiurus murinus (assembly GCA_004027655.1). Lineage (NCBI taxonomy): Eukaryota > Metazoa > Chordata > Mammalia > Rodentia > Gliridae > Graphiurus > Graphiurus murinus. The sequence goes on from PVLC010047862.1 coordinate 10,548, forward strand.
GGAACAATAAAGCTATTTGAGACACAAATCCTCACGAGTGGAAATGTGGTGTTATCTTTTTTTTTTTTTTTTTTTTTTTGGTGGTTTAAGGCAGCTTGGTAACTGACATCAGCAACTTTTGAAAACTTTACACTTGGTTTGCATTAAAAGTTTCCTGGAAAATATATGGACTGTGCCATCCAGCAGAGCGTCTGTACATCTGAATTGGGCAAGAAAAATATCATGACTGAAATTCCCTTGAAGCTAGATGGGGGGGGGGGGCGTGTTTCTTAAGTGCCTGAGCTAAGGAAGGTTTTCTTCTGAACATGTAACTTTGCACAAATCAAGAAGAGTATAGATACTAGGTTAAAAAAGGAAAGGAACGGAAGTCTTGCATTATGCCGCAGA